>CM021108.1:537874739-538101328 GCA_007115665.2 Sequoiadendron giganteum
ATTGATTGTTGGTTGGTGGCATTTAGTATAATTGCAATTCCCTTTTTGGTCAATGTATGTCTTTTGTCATTTATGTTTTTTCTAACAACTAGACATTTGTATCTATTATATACCATTATTTTTATTTAAGTTGTGGATTTATGCCTTCACCTCTTTTTCCTTTTTCTTTTTCTTTGTAGTGAATCAAGATCATACTAATGATTCATTAGAAGAAGAAATATAGAGCAACTATGGAGATCCTCCAAATGATTCTGCTAGGGTCTTTAAGCATGTCATTTTTGAAGTTATTCAAAATTCTTACCTTTTAGGTATAGCCATAAGTTATTTAAAGGTCTTACATTTTAGGTATAGACATAAGTTGTTAATGAATGATAGTCAAATGAAGAGGGAGACAATGCTTGACTGATATTATTCTTGAATTATTCAAAAGTCACCAAGGTGACTATCAAGATTAAGGTGTGGTGATATGATGATATGTCCAAAATGTGGTAAATATCAAGAATAAATGATATTGAATGAACATTTTGAAGTAGAAGTCACATTCATGAAAAGATGATGAAAAATCATGATAGTGAGCACATGTAAAGTGAGTATGATTCTTGAGTAGTTATTATGAGTTATAACCATAAATACAGTAAAATCAAACTCCATGAAATCAACAGACACCTAGGGTTTTAAATTTGTGTTGAATAATTATACCAATTCATGTGACAAGAAGCATAGAAAAGGCAAGTGAACTATTTCAAAAAATTCCTCAATGAAATGTGATATCATGGAAGAAAGCCTTCCTTACTCTCCCACAAACACTTCAATTCATGCCCTTGGTGATGCAGGAAATCCTTTCCCGCATCACTGTGAGCATTAAGTGAAGTGTTTATGGGAGAGCGAGGAAGGTGGATATACTATCAGATTGATCGAAAACATGACAACAACCCTTTCTCCTCCAATTTTATTTTGATATAGCAGGAGTAGTGAACCTCAGATTGATCTCCTCAATCCAATCATCTATCCCCCCTAATACAATAGGCAGTCCATCCATCTATTCGATCAAGTCATATCACCTACTATTACACGCATAACATTAATCACTCACTCCAAGCATCTCATTTCAATAGCATCCACTCCAATCCATACCCTAGTTTCCCTTTCTCTCTCGCAAACACTTCAAGTCATGCTCGTGATGATACGAGAAATCCTGTCAAGCTTTCTCGCATTACCACACACATGATTTGAAATGTTTTTGGGAGAGCGCGGAAGGCTTCCTTCCATGATATCACATTTCTTTAAGGCATTTTTTGAAACAATTTTCTTGCATTTTCTATGCTTCCATGTTTTCATGTATGTCTAACAGGTCACTTGTAACTACAACATATGACAAAAAAATCCCTACTATTATGCTTTGATGGATGTCCCTTCATATTAATGGACATCTGATGTAGTGCACATTATTATAGTGCAAGCCTATTTTATAGATTATTTCATTTAGCATCACAAATATTCTCCATAAGAACATTGTCCCTATTTAAAATGATGGAAATGGTTCACATCTCTCAGAACAATTTCTCTTGCAACAATCTTGGAGATGAATTTATTGCAGAAGTTTTTTTAATTTTTTGTTGTCTTTTGGTCATGTAATATAAACCAACCCATGCCTTTGCCTATCAATTGAATTAGTGTTGTAGAAAAACATTTGTTATGCTTGAATTTGGCATCAACGTGCAAAGTCATCTCCTTGTCATTTCACAATCTAATAACCTATCTTTGAATCATTGTTCAGAGTTTGATTAAGAGGACTCCCACCTTGCACTTTGAACCCTTGCATATTTATAACATCCTTTGCATAAGTCCATAATCATTGTCATTTTTTATATGATGATCTTTTCAAGAAAAAAGTTTTAAATGGTGGAAACTAAAACTATATTTATCTCCAATACTTGTGTATTCAATGCTCATAAAAGAACCTCTATTTAAGCAAAAAATATGAGAATGGCTTCATGAAACTATCAACTAATATCGACTGTCCAAGCGTTTGGACTTCATATTGATATTGAACTAAGATGGTATAATGCTTTGTCTTTCAATCTCTCATGAAGATCACAGTAAAACCCTTAGTTGCTTACTTTTATAGGGAGCTAATTGATTCCTATCAAAACCCTACCCCTTTAGTATCATTTGTGTGGTAGTGTTATAATGTTGCATGCTCCTCTCAAGGCTAGCTTTGGTACAAGCACTTTATTCAGCAAACCTATTCAAGACTATACTTTCATTATGTATATGCTTGATATGATACTCATTGCATTCACTAACTTGCATTAATTGTGTATATGCTTGATATGATACTCATTGTACTCTATTACCTTTGATAGAAATATATTTTTGATGTTGAATCTGAAGATGTTTTGAAAAGAGGTCTTATTTGTTGAGTAAATTTTGCAGGGTGTTTTAAACCTTGCATTGATGATGTCTAAAATAGAGGGTGGTTGTCCAGTTGATTACAATGTCATCACACATCTCTTTCTTCAAGTAATTTTTTTCTAGCTATTGTAAATTTATATATATTCTTCCTATTGATAAATAGCTTATGGTTTTTGATATGGAACTTTGAAGTTGAGGTGAATCTTAAACTATTTCTCTCAATGTAATTTATTTTCTTATGTCATTATTTCTTGTGGTGACTATATTGGGTGTAGATTCACACATTAAGTTGCTTGAATAGTTCAAGTCTTATGAAGGGCTATATGTTTTCTTGGGTGTATATTTCAGCTCTAGGTGATTTGAATTTGGATTGTCACTTGTATCAGTTTGTCACTGATATTTATTGATCTATTATAGGAGGTAAATTTGTAGTAGCTAGGGAACCTTATACTTATATGCTAAACTGTATTTTCAATGTCATTGGTAGTGAGGATCCTGCCATTCACTTCAAATACATTGAAACAATAGCCAAAATTGGACAAATCAAGGACCTGTGGAACATGTAACTAGAGAGTCAAACTTCTATGATGCTGAAAAGACAAAGAAATTTCTTATGGAAGCAAGACTTCTAGATGCTTGTCCACTGATAAATATTTGTTGTAGACATTGAAAATTGGTCTAGGCCTACGACACCATTTTTGACATACTTTTCTAATTTTCATGGTCATGATTAAATAATGTTAATTATTTAATCAAGGACCCGTGGAACATGTAACTAGAGAGTCAAACTTCTATGATGCTGAAAAGACAAAGAAATTTCTTATGGAAGCAAGACTTCTAGATGCTTGTCCACTGATAAATATTTGTTGTAGACATTGAAAATTGGTCTAGGCCTACGACACCATTTTTGACATACTTTTCTAATTTTCATGGTCATGATTAAATAATGTTAATTATTTAATTAGTTTCTAAAAGTCACCTATCCTCTATTAAGTAAAAAACTTTAATTATTTGATTAATTCATTATCACCTTTATTTCAATCCCAATTAATTAAATAAATATTATTTATTTAATTACATCACTAATTAACTAATCCCCTTTCTAAATTAAATACATTATTATTTAATTTATCCTTTATAATATTTCCGACTAAAATTAAATATTCATTTTGAATTATTTAATTATTCAATAACCTTTTCGATAGTCAATTAAATAAATCTTTATTTATTTAATTTAATCTCCGAATTTTGAATGTTGAATTAAATAATCGTCTAATTCACAAAGATAAATATTCCTCAAATGTTCCTCTATGATTAGATAATCGCTTAGTTATCTAATTACTCATTAGTCAATTATCTCCTAATTTTTTCCTGACAAACAAACCTTCTGCTTCAATCAGTCATTCTTATTCTTCTGTGCAAACTATTATTAATTAAATAACATTATTTAATTAATTCATTAATTTGTGTGTTCGAACATAATGTTTCCACTTTATCTTTCATATACAATCTCTATTCTTTCAAATTTTGAACAATCTAAACACTAGATTAAATTATTATTTAATTTAATCTTCATCATGCAGATTTTTTCACTCACGTTGTAACTGACACAAATGTCTATCACATGAAATTTACCAATCTTGATCGTCGAGCTCTCTTTTGAATCTAAGCTGATCGTTCAAAAACCAATTTTCTATAAATTGACCTAACATTGTCATTATTCCTCCTTTCAAAATCTATATACTTTTAGGAATCTTTTATTCAATCTTCGATATTTTGCTAAGTCAATAGTTAATATGCCATAATTGCATACTTAATAAATATGAGGGCAACTATTGTACAATGAAAAAATGGAGAAGTGCAATCGAGGTCATTCAAGGAAATATGAAGATATTTGGTGAGATTGTTCATGTATTTATGCTTTAATGTTTCTTTTTTCTTTGTGTTGGTGTAATTAAATATTTTGTACCTTGTCCTAGGTCATAATTACACCTTAGTTAAGTTTACTTAGGGACCACATAGGAGTTGTTGGAGAATTTCCACCTTTGGTGGACTTATCTTCTTATTTTTTTATCACCTCCACCTTTCATGGACATATCATGTGATTAGGTTTCCACCTTTTGTGGTAGATCCACTATTTGTGGTGGTTATCACATTATCACCTTTCCACTTTAGGTGGAGTGATAGCTTTTCATTGTTGTCTCATGTCATAAGATTACGACACTTGTCATAATCTTATGCACTCCTATGTTCTCACTTTGGCTATATAACCAAGGGGTCTCTCATTGTAAACAAACACACATTGAATCATATCATTGTCATAGAATACAGTTTATTCTTGTCACATTATTTTCTCTTTTCTTTGTGCTTTCTATTTGGTCCATAGATCTTGGCATCCATAGCCAATTCTAACATGGTATCAGATCATGTTTGATTCTAACATGGTATTAGAGCGGGTTGGGTGCCATTGGAGAGTCTTTTTCTGAAGAGAGGTACCAGATTTGGGGAGGTTCCATTTTTGGCTTTTTATTGTAGGTTTATATCAGAGCTTGCTGGAGCAAATTTGATCTCACCATTGCATCCAGAAGATTTGAGAAAGTCGATTTTGCCTTTTGTTTCATCCAAATCGGACATACGAGGCCAAATCTAAGAGGGTTTGAAGCTGCATTGTGGTTGCCAGATCCAGAAGGTAGCTGCATTTTTGGAGCATTTTGGTTCAAATCCGACCCTGCCTTTGCGTCCAGAAGGGCCAAAAACCCTAAGATCGACTGTCCAATCGTTCAAATCGAAGCAAGTCATTTGGTGAGGCAAAATTTTTTTGCCCAAAGAACCGTACGACCCCCAGGTCATCATAATTGCGACAGTACGAAAAAAATTTAAAAAAAAATTATTTTCTGCGAATATTTTTTTCAAAAAGTTTATTAAATATTTCGCAGTTTTTATTGTATTCCAAAAGTTTTTTTTTTTAAAATATAAAAAGTTTTTTTTCAAAAAAATTTATGGTACTATGAGTACCTGCGGACAGTTCGCAGAGTACCCGCAAAGCTCCGCCACATGGCAGGAGGCCACTAGCCGACCGCAGGTCCACCGCCATCCATGGGTTTGTCTGCTCTCCCTGGCAATCTGGTCACCGGCGGTAACAATTTTCGGCAGTTTCTGGGGACATAGCTTCATCGACGGCTGGTTCAAGCGAATTTCGGCGGTCTTCTATATTCCGTCTGCACATTCAAATATTCCGAGCGAAAGAGCATATTTCGATCTATTTTCTGGCAAGGAGCACATTTACTGTTGATGGGCCATAGGCCATCAAATTTAAGAATGTATTTTGCTGATGTCAGCACTCATTGGAAAAATTCTACCCCTCACCATTTGCATTTTGATTTTTGAAGGCGAACTTCAGAGGCCCATATCTTAGTCATTTTGGCTCCTTTTTTCGAGCAATTTTTTTTTATTTGGGCTAATTTTTTGTGATCTTCACAGTGGTGCAATCAATGTTTGGTTTTTGTTTCTGGGTTTTCTAGAAATTGCAGATTCTCACAGGTGTTGTTGCTTCGTCCTCATTTTGGGCACTTCGGGAGCTCATAACTTGCTCCTACGGTAACATTTTTGGGTGCCATTTTTTTTGAAAGTGCATGATTTTTCCTGTAATTTTTAGTGGTGTGATCAGATTTATCTCATCTACTGTAATTTTTCTACTGTGAGTTTGTGGCCTATTTTGGCATCTGCATGTACCAAGATCAAAGTCCACCTTGCTGTTTTTGGTAGTGGCAATTGTAAACGCACTAAGTATAAAGTGCCAAATCAGATATTAATTAGGGGGGTTTCATGATTGAGTGATTTGGGGGGGGTAATCTTGCAGTGATTGGTTGCATTCTTTTGCTTGGATTGTGTTCTTGCAATGGGTAAATCTCAAATTGAACTCCTAACTCCACATAATTATGCTACATGGAAAAAATTAGTATGGAACTATCTCTTGGGAAAAGGTCTAATAGGCTATCTAAAGGAAACCGTTTCTCAACCTACTGATGCTAATGAATTAGCAAGATGGGAGATTAATCATGAGAAAACACTTGGATGCATATGTTCACTAGCCTCATTTGATTTACAATTTCATATTGATTCATGTAAAACAGCTAAAGAAGTATGGGAGACTTTTGAAAAGTTGTATGGTAAAACAGATAAGATTAGGGGATATCAGATTGATAATGATTTGATGAATCTTGATCCTAAAAGTTTTGACCACATCCAAGACTGCATCTCCAAAATAAAGCAATTAAGAACATAGTTGAAAGAATGCAGTATTGAAAAAGAGGATTTACAATTGATTCTAAATGTGTTATCCAGGCTTGGTCCTGAGTATTCAGTATTTGTTTCTGGCTTTCATACCCATCGACTTTCTATGGGAGCATCATATGTTGATCCTAAGTTTGATGACTTTGCAAATCTCCTAATCCAAGAGGAAGCTAAGTTAATGAACATGGGTCTAATCAAGTCTTCCAAGCCACATGCATTGGTTTCTAGTGAGTCAAAGGTACAGAAAGAATCAGGGAATCTTGATAAGAAGCAAAAGATGAAAAAGAACAAGCCACAAAAAGAATCAGAATCCACTCATTCAAAAGCAGAATCATCTAAGAAGAAGAGGTCTTTTTGTGCATATTGCAAGAAGGACGGACATGAAGAACATTATTGTTATAAGAAGGATATTGATGAGTTGAAAAATCTTCTCAAAAGAAATCAAATTGATTTGCCTTCTAGAATGTTTGAATCTTCTTCTTCTTCTTCTTCAAAATAGTCTAAGGGTAAAGTTCATTTGGCATCTACATCAAGCAGTAAAGGTCAAGCTCTTTGTGCTTATTCAAGTCTAGGATCAGGTAGATGGCTTCTAGATTCAGGAGCATCACATCATATGGCATTTTCGCAGTCTATATTCTCTTCATTTCATCCTTGTTCTATGTCTCCTATCTTAATGGGAAACAATACATACATGAGTGTACTTGGGAAGGGATCTATTAGTTTTGGGGACAACACTTTCCAGGATGTTTTGTGTGTTCCTCATTTGATGAACAATCTTCTTTCCATATATCAGATTACACATGGTGGAAATGGGAGAACTGTGGAGTTCACACCTGATTTAGTCATCATTCGTGACTTGGAGAGTAGAGAGATCATTGCTACTGGGGTGGTTGATCATTCATTTCAGTTATATACCTTTGCAAATTTTGCTTTTGATGGTGACATTGTTCCTTCGGTTGTTGATCACACTCCTAGTGTGAACCATGATTCAAAGGAGACATTTGGCTACTTGAACTTGGGAGTTCTAACATCAGATCTAGTACTTGAGCCATGCATTTCATCTCCTCCATCTACTGTTGCAATTGATGATGCTTGTGATTCCACAGTTTGGGTTCCTTGTGATTTAGTGCAGCAGGACATACATTGTCTTTCAAATATGGCTACTTTGGATGGCTTCTTGATAGGTATTTCAGACTTGTTTGTGGAGTCTCATCTTGTAGATTTGGGGGACACTATTGATGACATTCATCTTCTCTTTGATGAGGATGCTCCTTCTTCAGTTGTTGTGAGGGAACACTCTGACCCTCTTGTTCATTCTCTACATGATCATTCTCTGCAGTTTGACATGAGTGTGGATACTTTTGGATAGCATTTGGAGGAGGCTTCTTTTTCTTTAGAGGGGATATCATTCTCTTTAGATCATGTTCTACATTCTTCTCTACTAGATGTTGGATTGTACTCTTCAGCAGTGTGGCCTAGAACGCCTGTTTGGAGTGTGCCAGCTTTCGACATCAACATGGAGACACTTGAGCATGCTTCAGACATCATACATCCTACACACATCCTTGGTTTTGTTTCTTCCTAAGGAGAGGAACGTTGTTCGGTGAGATCAAATCATCTTCAGCATTCAATGTCGAGCTTCTACCATCATTGTAGGAGACTCAACATTGAAGAGGGGCTTCCTTGTCTCTCTTCTACTTCTCTCTTATGGGGGGGTCTTTTTCCTCACATGGGGTTTTTACCTTCTCATGCATCATTGAGAGCATTTCCATTTTGTATTTCATCTCTCTTTTGGGGAGGAGTTTGTCCCACTGGGTTTTCTCCTTTTCTCCATTTATGAGAGGTTGCATTGCATTTGTACATGAGTACCTAACATGGCCCAGTTGTTGGGACCCATCTTGCATTGTTTTCATTTGTGTACATTCTCCCTAAGTTGCATTTAAGGGGGGGTGTTGGTGTAATTAAATTTTTTGTACCTTGTCCTAAGTCATAATTACACCTTATTTAAGTTTACTTAGGGACCATATAGGAGCTGTTGGAGAATTTCCACCTTTGGTGGACTTATCTTCTTATTACTTTATCACCTCCACCTTTCATGGACATATCATGTGATTAGGTTTCCACCTTTTGTGGGTGATCCACTATTTGTGGTGGTTATCACATTATCACCTTTCCACTTGATTGGAGTGATAGCTTTCATTATTGTCTCGTGTCATAAAGATTGACATATAGCAATCTTATGCACTCCTATGTTCTCACCTTGGCTATATAACCAAGGGGTCTCTACTACATTTGTACATACACATTGAAGCATTATCATTGACATTGAATATAGTTTATTCTTGTCATCTTATTTTCTCTCTTCTTTGTGCTTTCTATTTGGTCCATAGATCTTGGCATCCATAGCCAATTCTAACATGGTATCAGATCATGTTTGATTCTAACAAATGGAAACACACCAAAGAGAGACAAAGATTGGGACACATTCAACTGCCAATCTAGAAAATTGAACTTCCAGGTGCTTCAATCTGACATTTTGGAGTGGGATAAGCTTCATCCTTTGATCGAAAATTTTTGGGAATATGCCACATTACAAAAGGAGGCCGGAAAGCTCGTAATAGATGATGAGTTTCTCAAAGTGTAGCTATAGAAAAAAACAATGTGCTAAAAGACAAAGGAGCTATAGTGCTGCCACAAGAAGATAGAATAAATAAAAGGACAAATTGTAATTTTAAATTGCTATATATTTAGGGGTAGGTGAAACTCTAATATAAAGTGAATCTTGGCCACACAATGAGATTGAATCTTGGCCACTCATTTTGATTTTTGAAAACTATAAATAGGGGTCTCCTCCTCTCATTTTGACATGAGAGTTGAGTTGTTGTAAAGACATGCTACTGGAATATTAATAGAAATTGATTGACTTTGGTGGATTCTTGAGTTCCTTTGCATGTTTCATGATTCTTCTTCTCTTAGTTAGTAAATTTGGATAGTTTTACTTTGTTGTTCTATGTGTTTCACGTTTCTTTGGTAGATTAGTTAGATGTTGTCCATTGATGTTGGAGATTTCTGTGGTGTTGACCTCTTCTTAGCTCATCATTTTTGTTGCATATTGATGATATATAGCTATGCAAAGTTAGTCTGAACTTTATATTATTGCTGCACTTAAATCTCATCTCTTTATTCATGTTCATAGTGGATGAAAAGCTGAAATCTGTAGTCCTTAGAAGATTGCACTAGTTTCATAATACTATAGACCTCTTTGGTTAAGTGGAACTAAGTCTTGGGAAGGCTGGCCCACTGTAGTAACTTCCATTGTCACTATTCATTGCTAGTTTTAGATCCAGGAACCTCTTTTCTTCCCTGCCTTTTTTCCTTTTTTTTTTTTTAATAGTGACTATGAAGCTGAAATAGGAGTTTTAGACTGTTGTTTGAACCTGCAACATTTATGCAAGTAACTTCCCATCTTAAGAAATCCATCGAAATATCCAATTCCCCTCTAGCCTAACTTTTGTAAGTGTACCTTGTGATTACCGAAAAAAACACATCAACCGACTAATATATTCCTTGCATGTCATGACCTGACAAGCAAGAGACCTTGGGGTGATTTTCGATAGCTTGTTCTTGGAGATTGCTTTCAAGAGAGGTGATGCACCTATGCATTACATATGTTGAGAAGGTGCAAAAACACCCATCAACAGAACTGGCGCTAGAAGGAGGGTCATATTCATCTTAAGCTAGATGGAATTAGTTTATTTTCTACTAAAATTTTTTACAGGGTCCTAAGATCAACACCAAACAAAGGGGAATTTCAAGAGCTCCCACCCCCTACCAGAGCTAGAAGAGATAGAAGAGGGGAAGCATCTGCCCCTAGTGCACCCAACCAGCCTACTTTTCCTTCATCCTCATTCTCTTCTTCTACCCCTTTGCCTCTGCCTTCTCCTTCACCTTTGGCAAGGCATCTCTACCCTCAACCGTTCCTAACAACCTTCCAGTTTGTTGCCTCCCACAACCTAGGCGCTACCTTCCAGCCCAATTCCCCCCTTTCTTGGGTGTTGTCCCATTGACTGCTTCCCCTCCATTGCAACCTCAGGTCAATCTAGTGCAGCCTCCTCCACCTCTGCCTCCCATGGCATGCTTGGGTAACAATCTATCCCCCTTGTCCTTCAACGTCTATCATGATATACCGAAGAACCCAAAGGGCTTTTCCACGAAGTTTAATCCTTGAGATCCAAAAAGAACAATCGAAGAACACCTAAAGGTATTTCAAACATCCTTGAAGGATATGTAGATCATACACGAAGATGTGGCATGTCGTCTCTTCCCCTATTCCTTAGGGGAGGAGGCCTTCTATCGGTACATCCACTTTTCGGCAGGATCCATTAACATGTGGGACCTTCTAAAGGATGCTTTCTTGCAAAAGTTCAAGATCCAAATTAGTCCCTTAGAGTTATACCAACAATTTATGGTGATCCAAAGGGAGATTAATGATTTGATCAAATCATTTAATGACATATTTCACGGGGCCTACATGAGACTGCAAACACCATATGTGGTTGACGATACTTTCGCCCACCTGGTGTACTATGCGGCCCTAGATAACCTTACTTTTTCCTTGGTGAAAAGGATGACTCCACCACCTAGACAGTTGACAAAGGCCTATGCAGAAGAAGTCAAGGAAAGTATAGATATGGGACAGCGCATTTCTGGTTCATTGTCGTCATTGGGGCCGGTTGCCCATCCCTATCAAGTTCAGGGTATTACCCAAGCATTGGCACAACAGACACCCCTGATGAATCCAATTCTACAACTCACAATGGTGTTGCACCCTAGACAATCTTTGAATCAAGTTCCTTCCACACCCTAATTATTACAGCCCCAGCAACGACAAGCCCATGCTTAGTCGTCCCAAGTGTTGACATACCTCCAAGGTGTTGAGTTCTTGCTCGTGCATCAAAAATAGAGAGCGGTACAACCTGTCTTCCTCTAGAATTGAGTGTCATAGCCAACTAATGCAGAGAAGAACCAGATTGATGAATTAACAAAAATGATCAAGAAAATATGAACTGAGATGACACACTTAAGAAACTAGAACAACCAGTTGCATGCCTCTCAAAGGAGCATCCAAGCTAACCTCAATCGTGACAACCATGATAGTCATGATGCCAGTGCTCCTTACAGATAGAACTATGAGAGAAATCATAATTCAGGGCAGGACTTCGACATAAGGCATTCCCAAAGACAGAATCGAACATGGAGCACAAGGCCAAATAATAGTGGCATTCCCATGCCTCTCGACCAACCTAGTGGCGATGACAAGACTACAAGCAAAGTATACCTAGCTGAGGCTGCCTTGTCCAACTGGTGCCACATTCACAAGACAAGCTGACATTCTAAGTTAGATTGTCTGAAGTTTCAAACAGTCACAAAAATTTTCCAAATAGAGGTCCAGAATGTCATCAAAAATTCGGGATGTAGGGATCTTGTTCCATTCGAACCATATGAATCTTTGGTGTTGGTGGTCAATCAAGCTCCATTCCCAAAGGCTGAGAGCAATGTGCCTAAGAAGGAGACTGTGGCTGCCTCAAGTGATGACAAAGTAGAGGAGGTAAGTACTGAAAGTCCTTTGGCTCATCTTTTCAATTCAATAGATAATGGTCCAATAGATGAGGAAGAGTCGAGAGAAGATGAACTCCAGATGTTTCACCAAAGGACCACCCTGTATGACTTAAGGAATATATAGGCATGTGGCCAAGTGGGAGGTCCTTTTACGACGTCTACTCCACCTAACAACTTTAGCACCCATCCTAACCCAAATTCTAGCAACAACCTAGGATACCCACATGTACCTAACTGGTAGTTTAATAGAAATAGGCAGCAAGGTCAGAACCAAAACCAGCCCACCGACTCTCCCCAAAACGTCCCTTTCGAAGCTAAAATTGAACAAATGGGAGAGTATGTTGTCAAGAAATTCAAGAAGGTTAAGATAAGTTTGTCTACCTTTGAGTTTCTCAAAGTCCCTATAGTTAGGAATGCCTTCTTCTAAATGATTAATGGGACTCCTTCATGCAAGTCAACCTAGGAAGTACCCGCCAAAAGAGTCTCCTTTGAGGATTCATAGAGTGAGCCTGTCATTGCACAGGTTTTCAATAAGAAAGCATACCCACCTTCAAAATTGCAAGAAAAAAAGCAGCCTGCCAAGGACCCAGATCAGACTCAGACCCAAAACAAAAATGGTGATAAAGACAAAGTTCAACTAGCCTATGTTGATATCTCTAGGGGACTATTTCAGGGAAAGTTGGAAACCCCTCCCTTCTTGACCACCATTAGAATGTTTGGGAAGAATCTTCATAATTGTTTGCTTGATTCGGGAGCCTCTGCCAATATCATGCCCTTGATGGTGTGCAAAGCCTTGGGAATAGTCCTGACTCCCTATCGACGTAAGGTGACACAAATGGATAAAAAAGAGATCAACATAGCTGGAAAAATCAATAGAATACCCATGCAAATTACTGTTGATCCAAGAATACAACAAATGATTGAAATTCAGGTTGCTGATATCCTGAACACCTATGGCATTATCTTGGGTAGGGATTTCACACTGTCATTGAATGGGTATGCTACCACTGACTATTCTCACTAATGGCTACCATGGAAAGGGTTTTAAATCTGATCCGTATAGATCGGGAACCTTGTATGAAATTCATGATTATGAAATATAACAACATGAACGAGGTGTTGTTTGCTGAAACAAAGCTAGGAAATTACTGCCCTATGTCATATTTAGATGAACAATAATGCTATGAAGAAGATGCAGCCGAGGAGGTCCTTCTTGTATTGTGCAGTTCGCCTATCGGCTTGACCCACACACCCCAGAGCACAAAAGTGTTGATTGAATCAAATGACGAGGATTCCTACAAGGATAGAAACCTTGGATTGCTAGAGGGCTTCCAAGATTTCATGGAAAGTTGTGTACAAGATCAACTCATTTTGGGAGTAAGAATGAAATTTCAGGAACTCTTGTTGCCTAGTTGGTGCAAGGTACACAATGCTACCCATTCAGAATTTGAGTGTTGCATGTGCCAGACAACAATCAAGCACATTAAAGGACAAGTCACCCCTAAAAGGGAGGTTCAACAGATATGACTAGATCAAAAATACCCTGGACCTACACCACCTCCTAAGCTTGTTGAAGTAAAGGCACCGTTGGAAGCAAAAATCAGGTCTACTGATTCCAGGGTCGAGGATTCTTCAAAATTCTGGACGCTGCGCTTTGATGGATCCAAATCAAAACAAGGAGCTAGAGTTGGCTTCGAATTGATCAGCCCCATGGGTAAGTCATATATTTCTCCCACAAACTTTAATTTTATTGCACGAATAATGTGGCAAAATATGAGGCATTAGTCCTTGGCCTCCTAATGGCGTTAAGAAAATAGGTCAAAATGTTACAAGTCTTCGGTGACTCAGAGTTACTTGTGAAACAAGTAAGAAAACTCTACTCCTACTATGATAGGAGACTAACCAATTATAGGCATAGGGTATGGAATCTATTAGAGAGTCTAGATGCATTTAACATTCAATTGATCCCACGCTCTTAGAATTACACTGCTAATTCCTTAGCTCAGGCACCTAGCACCTTGCAGCCTCTGTCATTTTATGGCCTCAAGAGATTCACTATTGAGACCACCTCTATCCTATATATGCTAGACAATGTGGCTAACTTCCAAGTTTTCAATGATGATAAACACATCGTATATTTCATCATGAACTCTGATGTGTTTGCAACCCAAATAATTGATGAGGTTGAGCCTGAAGAGGTTGAGCTAGATATAGAAGGGGTCATCAACCTCAAGACCAACACCATTCCCAGAGGTATGGTCTAGTTAGAGCAGATATTTGACTTAGATCAGATCAAGGATCAGGATCAACAGGTGAAGAAAGACTCCATCAACAATCAGTGTGACACCGACAATCTCGAAACAGTCGAGCAAGCTAAGAATGTATTCATTGGTAAAGTATGCACACCAAAAGAAACGAAAGGTATTGTTGATGCCTTGTAGAAATATCATGATGTAGTTGCTTGGGGTTATGAGGATTTGAAGACCTATGACACATCAATCATCACACACACTATTCCTCTTAGGCCAGA
This sequence comes from Sequoiadendron giganteum, assembly GCA_007115665.2. Lineage (NCBI taxonomy): Eukaryota > Viridiplantae > Streptophyta > Pinopsida > Cupressales > Cupressaceae > Sequoiadendron > Sequoiadendron giganteum. The sequence continues at coordinate 537,889,597 of CM021108.1, forward strand.
TGTTAGACCATTTCAACAGTGACATCGCTCTGTCAACGCGTTGTTGGAACCAATTATTTACAAAGAGGTACAAAATTTGTTGTCCACTAGAATCATATTTCCAGTTAGGCACTCCTCGTGGGTGGAAAATATAGTTCCGGACAGGAAGAAGAATGGTGAGATCAGGTTGTGTGTTTATTTCCATAATTTGAACAGAGCTTCAGAAAAGGATAACTAGCGTGTGTCTTCACTGGATGTGGTATTACAAATTGTTAATGGCTCTTGAATGATGTCCTTCCTAGATGGGTATTCTGGGTATAATCAGGTAATGGTGCAGTATGAGGATAGGCATAAAATGACATTCACCACAAAGTGGGGAACCTTTTCATATAGAAGAATTCCTTTCGGATTGATTAATGTAGGCGCCACCTTCCAGCATGTGATGGACATCACCTTTAAGGAAATAACCCCGAATGCATCCAAGCTATAATGAAGATTCAGCTGCCAGGCAGCAAGAAAGAGCTGAAGTCTTTCTTCAGAAAGATAAACTTTGTTAGAAAGTTTATCACTGGCTTTGCTGAAATAGTTAAGCCACTCAATGCAATGTTGAAATAAGATGCCAAGATGGAGTGGACATCAAAAGAAAAGTAGGCCTTTGAGGAAATCAAGAAAGCTATTGCTGACACACTTGTGCTAGTTAGTCCCAATTATCAGAAGCCATTCTACATCTACTCATTTTCCTTAGATCACTTATGTGCCAGCATCTTCACCCAAAAAGATGATGATGGAAACAAGCACCCAATTGCCTTCATGAGTACTCCCTTAAAGTATTTTGAGCTAAGGTATCACAATGTGGAGAAACACACATATTCTCTTGTTAGAGGGGTCAAGAAATTCAGACACTACATCCTGTACAATAAGGTGTTTGCCATAGTGCCTAGTCTAGCAGTGAAGACAATGTTGATACAAAATGAATTAGGAGAAAGATGAGAAAAATGGGTTACTTTGCTGCAAGAATACGACATGGAGATCTAACCAATGAAACTGGTAAAAGGGTAATCACTCACCTGAATGATAGTTGAAGCAGGACCTGAGCTTACAGTTCAGTAGTATCAACTCGAAGATGTCTCCCCAAGGGAGTGGTATGATGATATTGCCTATTATTTGTTGAATCATAGATGTCCATCCCGCTTGCAAGGAATGCAAAAGCGTTCCCTTAAACTAAAGAGCAGAAGCTATATGCTGCAAGGTTCCATACTCTATAAGAAAAATCATGAGGGGATTTATCTCAGGTGCTTGGGTAAAGAAGAAGCAGTGTGTGTGCTAAAGGAGTTTCATTAAAAATTTGGTACTGGTCATGGATTGGGTCCCTCTACTACCCATCAAATCTTGCAGGTGGGGTACTATTGGCCGATAGTATTCAAAGACACACACAATCATGTTCGAACATGCCATGTTTTCTAGACCACTGCAACCAGAGAAAGGAACGTTGTTGTTCCACTGCAACCCATCTTGGAGGTAAGATCATTCGCACAATGGGGTCTTGACTTCATTGGTCTGGTAAGCCTCCCATATTTTGTGGGTCACAGGTACATTCTAACCAACTTTGATTATTGTACTAGATGGATAGAAGCTATTGCATGTGGGAAATGTACTACAAAGGTAGTTATTTATTTCCTTGAAAGTTTTATTGTAAATCACTTTGGTTGCCCCTATGCTTTAGTCTACAATAATGGTCCCACTTTTGCCTCACTAAAATTTTCTAGTTGGGCCTTCGATCATGGTATTGCCTTCAAATTCTCATCCATCTACTAGCCCTATGGAAATGGCCTTGCTTAATCAACCAATAAAAACCTGATCACTGTCATCAAGAAGCTGCTTGATAAGAATCTGAAGGACTAGCACACCCAGCTCCACTTTTCCCTTTGGGAAGATTGTACACATCATAAGGTTGCCTTGGGAGATTCTCCATTTCACCTCATCTATGGCTTAGTGCCCATGTTTCCAATTCACCTAAAAATCCCCACCCTCCAATTCATTAATGACTTCTATGAAGGAGGGGATTAGAGGGAAGCTCACTTAACTGAGTAGTTCCACTTAGAAGAAGTACGTGACCATGCCATTGAAAATTTTACCAAACATCAGGGTGTAGTCAAAAGATGGTTCGATCGCCGAGCCAAAGTAAAGGCCTTTAGAATTGTTGATTTGATCCTATACTAGGACAAGGCCCATGAGAAGAAAAGGGGACATGAAAAATTCGACAAGCTATGGCTTGGCCCCTTTCAGATTGTAGAAATCCTCGACGATAATGCTTTCTGCTTAAATACCTTAACTGGTGAATACATCCCATTGCCTTTCAATGGGCAGCACCTTAAGCATTTTTTTTTCCCATGAGCTATTGCGGCTCATCCCTTGTAAATATCTATACATGTAGGCTAGGTTAGGTTTCCCTTGCTTTGTTTTTTTGATCCCACTTTTGTTTTGCTCATCCCCTGACTGCTTTTCTTTTTTGAGGGTGTCTTTTGGTCCTAGTGCGGTGGTTGTGCTTGATTTGATGAACGGTTCATTCTTCTACCTGTTCTTATTTGTTCTCTAGATAAGAATTCATTCTGAACGAGTGATTTCTGAATGCTTTCAGGAGTTGGTTTCCTCCTCTAAACTTTGAACTAACCTAGGATTGCACCCTTGTTTGAATATTTTTATGCTTATCATGGATCATACACAAAATCATTCTAGGTTAATGACAATTTACGTAGCTTTCCCTTGCTCGATCAGTAAGCATCTACACAATCTTTGAGGAAAGGAAATGAACTTGCTTCACACACACTTCCATGATGATCTCATACCATGATTCAACCAAGGATCCCATCCTCAACCTGCTTCTTAGTTCACTTCTGGAAACTACCCCTGGTCTACAAAACTAGAGATTCTAGGTTCTGAATGAATATTTATCCTTGGAATGCTAGGAGAATTCTCCCAGCAGAGTCACCATTTTTTGTGCCTATAGCACACACGCCCCATTCGGAATGGGGACCCTCTCTTTTTTTGCTTGTGTCAGGTTTCTTTTTTATTTTCCTCATTTTGTGCGCCCCTATTTTTGTGTCCTAAGTGGTCGAGAAATCCTAGAAGAATCATCTTGAGTCGACCATATTTTTCTACCCTCAAAGTTTCTAAGTCCTAAGTCTTTGCGGGATTTCTTTCGCTAATTGCCTTTGATCTTTTAAAATGACGTCCTCCAATCAACATGGGTTTGGCCTTGTCGGTCTCCACCTATGGGTTTCCTTGATACCTTCTCTATTTCAAACGACCATCTCACAATTTCATCCCACCTCGTGGGACGTGTAGTCAACCTTGCTCTTTTTCATCGACGTCCGCTACGAACGACCAATGCTTGACCATCGTTCAATCAAAAAACCTTGCCGACCCAAGTGTCGATTTTAGAATGATTGGCCACCAACTTCTTGAATTTCCATACATACATTTAATGAGGGCATTAAATTCTATGTTTCCCAAAAATACCTCCACTCAAGTTGTCATTTTAAAGACATTCCCTACAGAGAAAAGTTTTTGAGCTTCCAGCCTTTTCCATCGTCGCGCCTGCAAACTCTTTCTGCCAATTCGAGCAACTTTGAAGGATTATTCATCATTACCGAGTGCAGGATCTTGAGGTGAGTTGGTCATTTCCCTTTGTCATGAATTTTCCTTCTTCAAATAAAAAATGATTAAGTTTTTCTTGACAAAATGATGAAATGGGATTGATAAACGACCTCCCTACAAAATCCATATCTTAAAAACCTAAAAAATCCTTTAAAACAATGATTTGGAACCATTTGAAACCTGATGCCCTCTTTGCTATTCTAGGGCTTTGTGTTTGTGTCCTTCAGTCCCACACCCCTCCCATCATCATTCTTCTTCCTCACGAATGATAAATTTTGAAAACGACGACCATTCATATCAAGCCCGCATTTGTAGGATGCCTTCTCCTCTTAGTTGTTGCAAACTGAAAAAATTCACAAGTCTAATAAATTGACCCTCCAACCTCCTCGGGTTTGCATGCACGGACCTCTGTGTGTAATTCACCTCTAGGCTTCGCTGTGTCGAACGACAAAAGGCTCACGCCCTCCCCATGCCCAGGTCTCGCCTCAATGGTTGGCATCCAACTAAGTTAAACCAAGATCTTGTGTCGTGTGGGCCAGAGCTTGCAACATGTCATCTGGATTTCGCCATTTAAACCGATCGTCCAAGCATGTTCGTTTACCTACTAGGTACCACCCTTGCAATGGTTGTTTAGATTAAAACTTGAACGAAAATTACTAAGTACTAGTCGAATGCGGCTCGAGTCCTACAGACTTCCATTCGTAGACTTCCGCTAGTGCTCCACCATTTCCAACAACCTTCACTTAATGACCATCCGCCCGGCGGGTCCTGCACTCCCAACCATTGTCCAGGTTTATACTTAACACAAATCCCTCGCAGTTTGTTCCATGTGGGTCTCCGTGAACCTTTCGCCATTTCAAAATGGCTAACTCAAACAACAATCTGGTGACATCCTCCCAATTGGCGGGTCTTGATAATGTATTTTCTGCCTAGTTGCCCAGTGGCAAAACTGACCAATGCCTCCATCCGCATCCTCCCGCTCGCACCCTTGAACCTAAAGAAAAGTGGATATCATGCTTCGAGCTCGCAGATCCCTCATTGCAAGATACCTCCTTTCCAGCACTGTTTCAATGACAAATCTTCCAAAATGGCTTCCAACGTAGGGAAGTTTGCACCCCTGGGCCTGCATTGCCCAATTTCCTCCAAACGAAAGACGAAATATAATTTTCAAAGGATTTTATGATCTTTAAATGATGAATTGACTACTCTAACGTTGTTTTGTAAGATTTCAGCTAACGTTCCTTGTATTTTTATGCTTGAATCATTTACTGCTCCTTTGATTGCAGGATATATGGAACCAGCTTTTGGATCCTCGGGGAAGGCTGCAGAGAAAGACAAAGGGAAAAATATTGCCAAAGTACCTAGGGCTAAAGAGGACAAGGATCAAATGAAATAAAAGTTCCAAGGGGACCCCCTCAACTCAAAAGTCACTACAACCTGGAAGGACATCTCAGACACCAATCTGGGACACATAGACATTGATGAGTTTAAACAGAGGGTCAAACTCAACCCTACAATAGAGAATTCTAGAAGAATCAAAAGTAGTGGGTTGGCTAGGGCTATGGGATTCCCACTGGCTCTTGTAGCCCCTGAACTTGTGATGGTCTGTAGGGAGGCATACCAAGAGGATACCAAAACAATAGTGGACAAAGATGGAAATATATTGGCTGACCCTTCTACCAAGTCAATAGGGAGGAACTTCCACATCTCCACCTTCAATGAGATGGAGCAAACAACCAAGGAATATGGTAAGAAAATGTGGGACGCTGATCCCCTCAAATGCAAAAATATAATAAACCAATATTGGCTGAAGGAAAGGAGGGGTAGTGCAAATAAAGTGCCCCAAGAACTCCTTTTAAGTGAATTCTACAAGGACTACAATGATTTGGTAACCTTACTAAGAAGAGTTATGGACCTTCCAATTGTAACCTTCTTCCAGGAGTGGATGTTGTATTTTGTAGAAGAAATAATCTGAGGAGATACTGAATTCTATTGGGCAAGAATGATTAGTGACTGCTTGCATGAGTAGTTTATGGCGGTGAAGAAAACCTCAAAGTTATACATGATATCATACATAGTCTACTTGCTTGTTGACCGTGCCCAATATAGGGGACTATTTTTGGCACCAAATCCAACTCTGGAGAGGGAGCTAAAAGAGTATGATAAGTACCCTCAGCTCCAGTACAAAAATTTCAAGAGGGACTACTGTAGGGTTAATAACCAAGGATAACTTTAAGAAACCCCCCCCCCCCAGCGAAGGTGTAAAATCCTGGCGAATCTTTCGTTTTATTTGAAAAAATTAGTAATTTTCCCTGGTGAATCTTATGCACATTATTAAAAATATTGTAAAATCCTGGAGAATCTTAATGAATAATTGGTAAAAAAAAAATTATAGTGGCAAATCCTAGTGAATAATCACTAAAATGATTAATTATAATGGCGAATCTCTGCTTTAAAATTTTGCATAGTTGGTTGGCGCAGTTCCCCCAGTTTTAATTTTTTTTTTTAATATTAAAGTAGAAAGTAGGGGCCTGGGGGTGGCAGCCATTGGTGGGGTCAAGGGGGCAGAGCCCCCTTGTGGGGGTCGAGGGGGCAATGCCCCCTCATGGGGTCTGAGGAGCACACACAGATGAAGTGTTTTTAAAAAATCTCACTTGAAAATTAAGACTAAATGAAACTTGAAAATTTTACCATTGATTAGCTTTTAAATCGGACGGCTGCAAGTTCATTCTATGAGCGAATATTGGCATGAGTGAACATCATCGGTGGGACACTTAGGGATGTCCCACCGATACAATGATGATGACATATGTCATGAACTATTGGCAACAGTGAACGGTGGAGATCAAACAGAGCTTTGATCAGATGTCTTTCCGGGAGCTTGGCTTGAATATTGTAGATACCCTTCATGATTCTTTGGAATTACACAAGTGGTGTACCTGTGCCTTGGTGGACCCCAGGTGGAGTATGGAAGCCTTATCGGTGTGACTAAAAATCATCGGTGGGACACTTAGGGATGTCCCATTGATAAAACGATGATGACGTATGTCATGAACTATTGGAAACAGTGAACGGTGGAGATCAAATAGAGCTTTGATCATACGTCTTTCCGAGAGCTTGGTGCGAATATAGTAGATTCCCTTCTTGATTCTCCAGAATTACACAATATTACTGCCAAATATTATTAATATTTTTAAATTTTATTGTATAAACTACTGGCGAATTAGTGCCAATGACGCATCGTTTACATGGAAAATTAATCAAGACGAAATTATTCTTTTGTAAAAACTTGGCAATTCAGTCTTCGTTTTAGCTTGTACTATTCACCATTTTTGGAGCTCCCGATTTCTATTATTCGTCAATTGGCAAAGATTTGCCACTAAATTTTTCCCTGTTAATGATGCCTTCACAGGCCATATCATCAGAATGCTTGGGGGTGATCTTGAAAGAAGAATATCACACAGTGCTAATGCCTTCATTCACCAGTTTGGTTTTTTGTTTATACAATTTCCAAAGTTCACTTACATTTGAGCTGAGGGTTTCTCTAACAAACTATATAAGCTGCCCCGATACCCTAATGACTGAATAATATTACTTGAACTCTCTCGGCAGCTGCAGCGGACACATGCCCTCTTGAGCGACAAGCATAGAGCGGGGATACCTTATCCCCTCACTTTTGGCCAAGAAATGTATGAACTTCACACATCCCAGTGTGTGGAGAACTCTGATAAAGATTTGAATGAATATAACCTGAGGCTCCACACTGCTCGGCCATGAATGGATCCATATGGCAAGCTCGGGAAAATGGTCGGGCTAGAATACGTCCACCTACATAATGTTGAAGACTTCTAGGAAAATTGCAAAGATGAAAAGGAGGTGTGTATGCGACAATACATGCACATGAAGACATAATTCATCAAGACAGTGAAGTTGTTTCCCATATCAGATCAAGTTGTAGAAGATGAGAATATTGTGGTGGACCCAAGGTATAATGTTGTTTCCAATCTACCGCTACCATTGATAGACTTGAAAGAAGAAGAGGTCGACGACCTCGACATTATAACAAATCCTATTGAGGCAAGCATAAGACAATGGATTGATAGGAAGATTGCTCAACTAAATCTACAAGGGGTAGACCTAACATACACAGAATTCAAGGATCCACAAGAAAGTGAAACTGGCAGTGCTTTTGTTGATGCTGCCCCAACAGGTGAGACACTAGTATCTCCCCCAAATACAGGATCCAAGAACAGAAAGGAAGCGGTTGAACAACAACCAAAATCTAAAGAGTCTTCGGGGAAGACCTCGGAGGCTAAAACCTCCAAAAAATCAAGCATATCAGGCAATTTCACAAGGATGCCCACTATTCAAGAGGACCCGCTCCATGAAGGAAAGGAGCAACCAAAGTCTCCACTTGTTACACTTGTTGTCCTAGTCACAACTGCTGCTACCACTGTTACTCCTCTGTTTGCTTCACAGGCAATGGTTGCCACCTCGCCACCCATAGTAGACATTTTAGTCCACCTTGCCTTTACTTCTCTTGTGGCTCAGATTATAACCATAGACTCCTCGTTTGCCACCACCTCCCCACTCTCTTCCTCATCCTTGTCTCCCTCCTTGTCTCTTTTTCCTGCCACTATAGCAACAATGATGCCCACTCTCGTTCTCCTAGAATCTTTTGCCAGGCATATGCAGAATATGCCCTCATAAGCTTTCTAGAATGTTTGTGAATCCTGCAATGCAAGCTATCTTAGCTCATGCCATAACTGGTATCCCTGTCCCTCCTCCTCCTACCGAGCCTCCCACAATGGAAGCAACAATGCAAATTTTTGAGGAGTTGGACAGGCAACAAAAGGAAGCAACCAAGAGATTGGAAGAGGAAGTAGATGACTACCATGATCATCCCATATATCAGCATCTAGTAATTGATGAGGTCATCCATGAGGAGGAGGAATCAGAATCCTTTGAGGAAGATGACGAAGAGCCAAAGTACATTGTGGAGACTTTTGATCCCGACCTCAAGGAAGAGTTGGCTCGAAAACTCGAGGATGTTGAAGAAGAGACTGAAAAGAATCTTGCCATTGAAGATAAAGGTACTGATATGGAAATGGAGGACATTGACCTCCAACAGGGGAACAGGATGGTGAATTCTTAGTGAAAATTAATTATTGTATCGGTAAGTCTTTATAGTAAAAAATATTTACAATGGATGGTGAATTCCTCATCCCTTATGAATGATTAAAAATAATATTAGGATTAATTAAATACATATAATTTTCAAGGTTGATGGCACCTTAATCCTAACAAACACTTTAATTCATTACATATATTATTTGTAATAGCCTTTTCTTTATTTGATATTATGTCTTTATTGTTATCTTTTTGTGTTGTTTTTCTTGGTTGATTATGAATTTATAAACCGATATAAGACACTTGTCTTGAAAGTGTTTGACTCTCCACGCAATTAAAATGAAAACATTTTTAACTAGTAGTTTAGGAGTAGGATGTTGGTTTGTTTTTATTTCATGATTCACTGATTCATCCATAGAAACATCTTCAATGAGACATAAGAGTTATCATTCTAAGAGAATATTGTTGTGCATACCATATGTTATAGTTGTGCAGTGATTTCTTCATAAATTTTATAGAGGTTATATATGTACTAGATTAGTCCTTGGTCTAGTGGAAACTTCTGGGACCAAATGTACATTGGATACTACTATTGTATCTGCAATTTATTTGTTTTTAGTTGTTCTCAATTGTATTAAGGATATCTCTATGAATACCCTCTTGACTTTAGCTAAGCCCAAAGTAAAATAGGAAATATCTACTCTTAGCAATTGGTCTGTTATTGTAAGTGTGAATAAGTATGAGTAAAATAACTAAAAACACCTCTTAATATGACATTATATCAATGAATTTAAACAACAATTAAGCTATTAAAAACTAAAAATCTATTGAAAGTGTCATATTGCTCTCTATCTCCAAAGATATATTAAACCACTATGACTCTCAGATCGTGTAAGCACTATGACTATTAAAATGACAATCTCGAGAATGAGAAATTGTCAAATTGTAGGAAACTAATCCTATATGATGATATTGTAAACTAAATTGACATGAAACTATGATTATGATTCTACTGATGCTATGATTGCTAAAATTCTATTGCTATGATGCTTGATTTCTCTATTTCCTATAGAGTAAGATTGCAAAAAGTTGGGATCCATTTCTTGTTGAATGAGGTTGTATTTATAGATTTATGGCAGTAGATTTGCACAAGGGCAGCAAAGTAGAGGCTTGGATTCAATCTGGAGGATTGAATGGTGAGAGATTGAGAAGATTTTGGGAATGGTTCCTACCCATGAAAACACCAGGAAAGATGATAGGAAGAATTGATGGAAGAAGTGAAGGAGTTTCCTGCAAATTTATCTCCAATTTGTCTCCGAATTTGCCCGTGAAGATTGAATCAATTAATTTAGACATAAATTAGACATATAATATCTAATTTGATTTGTGAAACTTTTGAGTGAAAATAGGAAATAGCGGTAGAATGCATTTCCATTGAATATTTGGATTTATTCAATTTAGGTAAGAATATATTCAATTTAATAAAACAAACTATAGAAGTCTATTTATTAATTAAATAAATATGGAGGAAGTGTGATAATTGAATAAAACAAAGTTGGAAATTTTTTTATTTAATTTAGATGATGATGTAATTAAGATAATAGAAGAATTTAATAATGATAATTAAATAAATTTGTTTATTTAATTAAGAAGAAATAATGTAATAAAGATAGAAGAAATAAAAGGTGAAACTATATAAATAAATATTTCTATTTATTTAATAATACAAGAATAAATGGTTAATTAATCAAATAATTTGTATTTAATTAATTAGATTGTCCAGACCATTTTTAGGTGTATACATTTCGCCCCTCTTTGAAGTGATGTGTTTACACATTGCTTCAAAGAAAATTTTGCTATTGCTACTAGTTTTGACAAAAAAAATTCAGTATGTCCCAGACATTGATTTTCAGGTGATTGATGATAATATGCCCCCTTGGGAGATAAATTTTTTATTTTTTTTATTTTTTGGAAATTTTTAATTTTCTAATGATTTTACAAATGATTTGATGGTAAAATACTTTATCTCCCGATTAAAAATGTAGAAAGTTTTCCCCTTGGATGAATTTCAATTAATCTCCCAATAAGATTAATTAAAATGTTAAAAATCCCACAAAATTCCACCTTTAAGAACCTAATAAAAGGTCAAAAAGGTCATTTTCATACTCATTTGTGCATTTGACTTTTGAAATTTTTTTGAGACAGACATATTTGAGCCACTTGGAGCAGGATGTCGATTCCCTACCACACCCACCGGTTCGAGCGTGTGCGATGTCACCAGCGCCCGACCGCTTACGGACCTCCGGTACGTACCCATAATCCTCCTCGTATTTTGTGCAATTTTGTTTTTCATGCATTTTTTCATATTTTTAATTTTCCATAGTTTAGTGCTTCAAGTATGCGCTATAGCACTTCACACTCCGGTGTAGCACTCCTAGGGTCTGTTTTAGTGCTTCGATGAATTAGCACTTTCATTAGATATTTTAGCACTTTGATAGGCTAGTTTAGCGCTTCGAAAATAGTAGCGCTTTGATAGGATAAATTAGTGCTTCAATAGTTTAAATTAGCACTTACAAGGTTTTAGCGCTTCAAGCTATTATTTTGGTGCTTTGACCTTCCAAAATAGCACTTTGATTGATGTGGCACTTTGATAGTCTCTTATAGTGCTTCCAAGCAATAAAATGGTGTTGTTGATATTTTAGCACCTTGAATGCCTGTTTTAGCACTTATGACTGATGAAATGGCGCTTCTGATATTTTAGTGCCTTGAATGCCTATTTTAGCGCATCTAAATTAGAGTTGCTAAATTTGTCAAATTTTTCCTTGTTTTGATCAATTTTGATCATGTCAGCTATTTGGTTTGATATGATGTTGATGATTTAATAACCTTGATGATTTTCAACCATATGATGATTGATTTTGATGATTGATAGACAAGAATTATCCTCATGATAGGTGAGGAATAATCTTAACTATGATGAACCTCATCATAGGCGAGGTTGATTTTGATAAATTGGCCTCATGTTAGGCGAAGCACAATTTAAGATTGATAATGATGACCTCATGATAGGTGAGGTTTGATGATGCTTGCCCCCGAATTTTGATCAAAATTCGCACCAAGAGCTAATTAGATTTGATAGGATAATTGATATGTGATAATTTGACAAAGTGTATTGATTCTAAACTTTTCATGCTGATAGGAGGTCCTGGATAACCTCCAGATTCGAGAGCATTTCCCACAGACATTTAACTTGATTCCATAGCTTACACCGGATGAGAGATAGATTATTGTTCAGTGTGGACTTGCTTCTCTTAATGAAATGCCTCAGATTAGGATTAATCGGGGTCTCCTCACAGCATTAGTCGAGTGGTGGCATAGTGACCACAATACCTTCCACCTACCCACTGGTGAGATGAAAGTTACTCTAGAGGACGTATGGCAGATTTTAAGGATACCGTTTATTGGGGAGATTGTAGTGTATGATTCACAGGAGGTCGGTGGGATAGATGCTCTCCGTAGAGTTTTTCAGGATGATCACATTGCAAGATTGTGGATTCGATGGCGTACGATGGTTGATGCTTATGCTACTTTATCGGTAGTGCTTGCTAGATTTATTGGAGGTTTCCTTTGTCCTGATCATAGGTCAAACGGATTCTTTGTTGGTTGGGGCCACGTACTTGAGAGCATGGTCATGCATGTGACCAAATATGCTTTGGGGATGTCCATGTTAGCACATCTATATCATGATTTACATTCAGTTGTATATTTGAGAGGGCGTAGCCTATCAACGGGAGTCACTTTGCTTCAAGTTTGGGCGTGGGAGCATATTGATGTTAGGCGACCACTGCCAATTCGTGATATGCCTACTACTAGGCCATATGTTTTCAGATATAGAGGTCGACTTACCCAAGCCAGGATGGTTAGTTGGAGTATTGGAGGCATGTTTTGGATGATTTAGAGGTAGTGACATGGCACCCCTATTTGGATTGTGATCATTGGGAGGAGGATGATGCAGTGCTTGGCTATTTGTGTGACTCTATGTACTTGATTGGCCGAACTCGCTTCGTATTGGAGAGATTCCTACTACGGAAGGTCTACAGATAGTATGGGATTGTTCAGTGCATGCCCCAAGGCATTGCACATTATGCTTGAAGTCAGAGTGATACAGTAGATTGGGGGCCATCTCTATCTTATGAAATCGTAGTATATGGATACCATGCCCTATAGCCTTCAGCTTGGGACATGCACCATGATATTGTAGAGAACCAGTGACTGTGGAGTATGCACAGTATCTTGCTTTACATCCATGCCCTCGAATTACCATTCTTGATGAGCCAGTGCCACTACCCGCAGAGGAGGAGGTTGTTCTTGTTGCCCCTGGTTGACTATGAAGGCGAGAGGAGGATCTTGTGGAGGAGCTGGTTGTAGCTATTGAGGCGAAGGAGGATATCAGTGCAGAGGAGGGTACTGGTGAGGATAGTGAGGAGAGTAGTAGCGATGAGAGCAATAGTGATGAGAGCAACAGTGATGATGGGGATGATGGAGGGGACAGTGGCAAAGGGGTTAGGGCTAGTAGTACAGTTTCATCCACTAGTATGCCTCGTAAGAGGCAAGTAGTGGAGACATCTTCCTCAGAGAATCAGACACAAATTGCTACCCTTCAGGTATAGATTCAGACTTTGCAAGGGAAGCTTGTGTAGGCTCAGGGTTTACTTGTACAAACTCAGACATAGTTACAAACACAGGCATAGACACATGCACAGGCCTTGGCATAGGTATAGGGATAGTTGGCAGTTGTGTAGATGTAGATTGCCACACTGAAGGTAGAGAGGGATAGTGCCAAGCAGATTGCAGAGCGGGCATAGGTGACTGCCGAGACTTTACAATGGATTGTTGATGGTACCACTATTGGTGATTATATGAGGGAGGTTCTCCATGTTAGCCAAGATGCGGAGTTTTATAGAGGCCGTTATCATGATTTCATTCCTTCTGAGCAAAGAGTGAGTTATGCCCCTTCACGATTAGGTAGGACACATACCAGGACAGTTAGTGAGGGTGTGATGCAGCCTCCACAGAGAGATCCGAGAGATCCTGGTGGTTCTAGTGGAGGATTTACTGGTCCTGAGATGGTTGTGCCATCTGGTAGCAACAAATTCTAGGTGCCTGATATGATTTTGTGATATTTTTCAGACATGATGTATACTTTGATTGAGCCAATTTTGATGATATATCTCTTTTATTTCAGACTTCATTGTATACTTGACATTGATGATTTATACAATTTTTATGATATGCAATAGATTTTTATTGATCTATGATGGTTCTATTATAGTTCTATGATGGATGCATTTACTTTCAATGTTCTATATGCCATGTGATGATTCTAATTATCATGTTATAAATGCAGTTTACATGATGATGATATGCTTATGATGTATGATGTTCTAATTATGATGTGCATAATAATGATGTTTGGATGTTGTATGGATGTATGATGTAATTATATATGTGATTTAGGAATATGATGTGTTTTAATGATATATGATATGCGATTTAAATGAGATGTGTATATTTTTTTCATTTTGGTGTAAATGCAAACATATGATGTAAGAAATGGATGAAAATGATGTGTTGAGATGATATGATAGATGGGAGTGTAACGATGTGATGTAATAAGTGGATAAAATGATATATGATATGTTGAATGAATGCATGATATGTGATGTGATTGATGGATGAATGAAAATGTGATGATATAAATTTATTTTTGAGATTTTCTTATGCAATGTTTATGTGATATGATATGATATGAATGCCAAATTTATTTGATTCAAATGTATGAATGATGAAATGATAATTAAATTCTTTTCTAATGTATGTAAAGTAAAAATGATGATGCAACTATATGACCATGATGATGTTTTTGTTAAAGTCAAGTATACTCAATTTTTTAATAGAAAAGATTTATCATCAATTTGAATCCTTTATGAGCTTTTGTAACAAACCCTCTGCAGATGCAAAAAAAATATTATGAATGTAATATAATTTAATCATGTAGACCTACATGCAAAAATTGGTATTTTAACAGTACTTTTGTGCATTACATCATCATAGAGCTTTAAAAATGTTGAAAGTGAGTACAAGCATCAATGGTATAATTTAGACCATGATGATCTGAAAACTACTTCCATGATTTTTGATATTGCAAGCGAACGCAAGCATCGAGGTATAATTAAACTAAGATGACCTAAGCATTTCTTGTGTAAACAGACAAGGATCAATCATTTTAGTGTGTGAATTCTGAATGTCATCAGTGATACATTTGTAGAGCACGTCCCACGACAATTCACACATTAAATAATTAATTCACAAACAACAGACAAATGAAAATACCATTCTTCTTCCCAGCTTCTTTAGTTCATTACATCATTGAGTTACTCCAAATAAATGATAACAAACAATTGAAAAAAACAACATATCCAACTATTACTTAAAGTGTTTCAATAATTATTTAGATTAGATCATCCATCCTGATTTTATGATGTTTTTGTGATTTTCTAAGATTTTTGATCGAACCTAACCTAATGACCTATTCTAGGGGCCTTGGGGGTTGATCAAATATTAGCCTTGCCTACGTTATACAAGTAGAGACCACGTAGTTTGACTGACATGGACTCATGTTTTTTGACTTTTTGAGATTGACCCTTTTTTTTGGATTTTCTGATGTGATATAGATGTCCAATGTGTTTCTAATGGTGATTGATGTTCCATTTTGGGTTGTGTTTCGATCATTGTTTTTGTTGTGTTTTGATAAGCTCGATGTTTTATTGCCCCCAGTGATGGGTAGATGTTTCCCTCAAGCTAGGATGAGACATGACAAATTGTAATGATATGATAATGGATGCAAGGTGATGATGAAAGTAACGACTATGACATGTATCCCAATAGATGGTGAAAGCTGGCTAAATCACAAATAGCGCTTGTTTCTAGGTTTTCACTATATGTTTTTATTGCACTTTTTCATATTTTTATGATCTCTTTTTATTTTTATTTTTTTGTATTTTTTTGTTACCAAGATGCCTGTTTGCCAGGTTTTCATCAAAGAAACCATTTTTCAGAAGTTTGAAACGTGCACTAGGTGATTCAGGTGTAGTATCTTCTGAGATGGATACTGTTGAGAGGTTTATCAAACAAATCCCCTTCAGGTGTTGATAACTGATAAGCGCCTGATCCATACACTAATATGATGACAAAGGGACCTAGCCAGTTAGGTTCAAACTTCCCTTTCTTTTCTCTGTCCTGCTGATTTCTAGGGTTCTCTTTTAGGACCAAGCCACCAACCTGAAAGACTCTAGGTTTTACCCTATGATTGTGGCTCATTAACATTCTTTGTTGGTATGTCGTTAGATGATTGACAACTTGTTGATGATGCTCATCCAACAGTTCTCGTTCTTGAAGCCTAGATACTCTATAGTCCTCATCTGAAATGATTCCTTTTAGTGACACATGGAGTAATAGAATCTCTACCTCAATGGGTAGTATGGCCTCTGATCTATATACCAAGGCATATGGTGTATCTCCTGTTGGTGTTTTGATGCTGGTTTTGTAGGCCCATAGTGCAGGATTAAGTTGAACATGCCAATCACGTCCAATATCATCAACCATTTTATTGAGTATTTTCAGAATTGTTTTGTTAGAGTTCTCTGCTTGGCCATTTCCCTGAGGATAATACGGTGTTGAGAAATGATGTTGGATATGAAATTTTTCACACAATTCCTGGACATCCTAGTTTTTAAATGGTCATCCATTATCAGTGATAATGGATTGAGGTATGCCATACCGAAAAATTATGCAGTTCAATATGAATGACAAGATCTGTTTTCTAGTGATAGTTGTGAGAGGAACTGCTTCTATCCATTTTGTAAAGTATTTTGTTGATGTGATTATGAGCGTGTGTCCATTGGATGAAGATGGATTGATATTTCCTACCAAGTCCAGTCCCCATTGGCAAAAGGGCCATGTTGATGTGAATGGGTGTAATTCTTGGGCTGGCGCGTGGATCAAATTACTATGAATTTGAAAATTTTGGCACTTCTTGAAAAACTGATAAGACTCCATACTTGGTGAGTAATACCCTAAACGAAGGAGTTTCTTTGCTAGAGTTATACCACCTGAATGAGTTCCACAAATACCTTCATGAACCTCACGTAAGGTTGTCTCAGACTCAATATGTTCTAAACATTGGAGAAGAGTACCATCTAGACCTCGATGATAAAGTATGTCGGGTGGATTGGCAGATGAAGTTGTGTTTTTGGTTTCTGGAAAGATCGGGAGGAAGGATGTTGTCTTTTAGGTGCGCATAGGTCTTTTCATAGATGGAGGATTCAACGATATCTAAATGGTATATGTTTTGGGATTTTGAACTATTATAAGAAGGATTAGATACTTGTTCTACCATAAACTCATAATGACCACGTTTCTCTGGTAATTGTAAAAGAGAAGCAATTGTCACCATAGCATCTGCTACTTTGTTTTTTGTCGTTGGAATTTTCTCAAATTTGATATTGACAAAGTATTGTTTGAGATCATCTATCAACTGCTTATAGGGCATCAACTTCTATCTTTCGTCTGATATTCTTCATTTACTTGATAAATGACTAATTGAGAATCCCCATATACTTGTAACTTTGTGATTTTCCATTCAACTGCCACTTTGACGCCAATGATTAATGCATCATACTCTGCCATATTATTGGTACATTGAAACATTAGTCTATAAGATTTTAAGATGGTGTGTCCTTGGGGTGTGATGAACAAAATTCCCGCACCAGATCCTCTTTGTGTATATGATCCATCAAAGTAAAGTATCCATTGTTGTGTTGTTACTGTAAGAATGTCTGCATCATGAAACTCCATTGTCATAGGATGATCATCAGTTAGAGGAGCTTCAGATAATTGTTCGGCGATCACTTGACCTTTGATGGATCTTCTTTCCACATACTAAATATCAAACTCACTTAAAATAATGACCCATTTGGCCAGTCTACCTATTAAAGAAGCCTTACTAAGTAGATACTTTAATGGGTCAATTTTTTCTATGAGCCTGATTTTGTGAGTCAACATGTAATGCCGCAACTGCTGGGTAGCAAATACCACCACCAAACAATATTTCTAAATGAAGGTATAATTTATTTCATAGCCATTCAAATTTATGTTGATGTAGTAAATGGCTTGTTCCCATCATAATCTTCTTGTGCCAACAGTGCTCCTAAAGAAATATTCATTGTTGCAATCTATAGTATTAAAGGTCTTCCTTCTATAGGTGGCATGAGAATAGTTGGCGACATTAGATATTGATTTATTTGGTTGAAATTTGTTTCACACCCTTGATCCCATTTGAACACAACATTCTTATGCAATACATGATTAAATGGGTGACTTTTGTTTGCCAACTGGGAGATAAATCTCCTGATTGATTGTAGCCTTCCTTGTAGTGACCTTAGTTGACTGATGTTTCTGGGTGGTGGCATTTTTATTATTGCCTTTACCTTTGCTGGATCTACTTCAATACCTTTTTTTGAGACTATGTATCGTAAGATTTTTGCTGATGTAACCCCAAAGACACATTTCTTAGGGTTTAGTCTAACATTGAGCTTTTCTAACCTTGTGAAAAAATTTCCCAAGATATCCAGATGTCCTTCTCTCGAATAAGATTTAGCTAGAATATCATCCATGTAATCCTCCATAAAGGCATGCATCATATCATGGAAGATAGTGGTCATTTCTCTTTGATAAGTTGCCCCTGCATTTTTTAAACCGAAGGGCATGACATTCCAGGAAAAGATTCCCCATGGACATGTGAATGCAATTTTCTCTTGATCTTTCGGTGCTATCTTGATTTGGTTGTAACCGAAGAAACCATCCATTATTGATAACATGGCATGCCTTGTTGTTAAATCCACGATGATGTCAATATTAGGAAAGGGGAAATCATCCTTGAGGTATGCCTTATTTAGATGCCTAAAATCTGTACATATCTTGATACTATTATCTGGCTTTGATACATGCACAATATTTGATATTCATTTAGCATAATCAATAGACCTAATGAATCCTGCATCCAATAACTTCTTCAGCTCAGCCTTTACCATTAGTGTGATATGTGGATGCATCTTTCTCAAAAAAAAAATTACAGGTTTGATTCCAGTAGGCAAAGACAAATGATGCATTAAAATATTTGGGTCTAAACCGGGCATATCAGAGTATGACCAAGAAAAAAAATGCTTCTTTCTTCAAAGAATTTGATAAATTCAGGTCTTTCTTTTTTTGTCATAGATTATGCCAGATGTAAAATCTTTGCTCTTTCTTTTGTACCAATATTTATAGATTGTATAGGCTCCACCAGAACTGATGACCTTTCATAATAATGCTCTGGAAGGGTGACAAATCTCCCATCTTTCAGTGTCTCAAAGAGGTTTTCACCATTTGATGCATTCTTTATTTTTCTCTTTTCAAGATCTAATACTGCCATAGAATGGTTTTCACCATTAGATCCATTATTCTTGTTTTTATTTTTACATCTGGAAGATTTGACACCCTCTAGTCGATCTGCGTTGTTATGAGATTTATGGATAAAACTTGTATCAAGTTCGTCATACCAAAGGAAATTTATGATAGCATCATCATTTACATAGATGGTTACATTTAGAGGTTCAATGGGTTCCCAGTCAATAAGTTTGGGATGGACTATGGGCAAGAAGTCATCGGATTGACTTGGGTCGATGGCGGTAAGGGTTCAGATAGTTATATCGTTAGAGTTGTCATTAGGGATGTCGTGGTCAATGATGTTACTCTTATCTAGTTCACTCGATGTTTGTTCATCCTCACTTGAGTCATTGATATGTTGTGATTCTAATACAAGTGATCTAGACCCTGAGCTTTGTCCCTCCTCACGTGTAGGTACATATTGTTTTATGACATCGATTTGGACATCTATGTAAGATATATCAGAATATAGATCCCATTCATATTCATTAGAATCTGTTTCAAAGCTATCTCTTACTTGAAGGATTCTTTCAACTACCTTCTTAGTCATTTCTTTTTTTTCTTCTTTTGAGTAACCCAGTCCTATCTTATCCTTTGAATAAAGAGTAAGAGGCTGAATTGGTTCCATGATACCCTATTTCCTTTTCCAACAGGTCCTTATCCTTCAAAACCCATTTTTTCTAAAATAGCCTTTCCTTTGCCATACTTATCTGTCTTGATGTTGATGTTTGTTGATGTCAATGTTTCTTCATCTGTGTACAACCAATTGAGGATAGCTTTATTTTCTAATTCATCCTCTATAGTATCAGCTTTCACAAATATTTCCTCTAGAATCGTGGTAGGTTGTGATGTTTGCTGTTTTATCATTGATGGTTGTCCATATGACTTTGGAGATGGCATCAATTGTGAAAGATTAAGAGACTGCTCAATAGAATATTGTCATATGCCTTTGTCTATTAGTTGGACCTATTCTTGGAATTTCTATGATAGAGAATTTAAAGGATCTGTATTGTCTATTAATGTAGATTCAACAACACTTGTATCTTGTGATTTATCCTTTTTCTCCACCCACTTGGATGTAATGTTTGGAGGTTTTTCACCATCTGATGAATTTGAAGTGCATGCTTCCCTATTGTGAGGCACAAAAGTGTCTTGAGAAGATCTGAGTGTGTCACAATGTTGAGGATTGTTATAATCTATTGATATGGTCACCTCTTGTCCATTAACTGGAAATTTCAGACACTGGTGATAGGTCAAAGGTACTTCCTGCATTTCATGAATCCATGGATGTCCTAAGAGTATATTGTAGGTTAACTCTTTTTCTAGTACCTAGCATGCTATATTTTTCACCATTGGTCCCATTTGAATGGGCAACACAATCAGCCCTTTGGAAGATCTCTCTTCTTCATCGTAAGCCTTTATTGTCATTTTTCTTCAAGCATCATCAATAGAATTATTTGAATACCCTAGTGCATGGATTAAATTTAAAGTACATATATTTAAACTAGCTCCCCCATCTATTAGGACTCTTTTAACACGATGTTTAAGGATCAAAACTCCAATATGGAGGGTGGTGTTATGTGGATTATTAAGTGACACATCATCTTGTTTAGAGAATGATAGACAGTGTGGTGTGGTCAAATGTCCCACCATAGCCTGCAATTGACAAACATCTAGTTTGTTGGGTACTATGGTGGCAACAAGTGCTTGTTCTAAAATCTCCTTATGGGATGGTGAGAGTTTAAGGAGTTCAAGTATCGATATTTGTGCTGGTATTTTCTGAAGTTGGTCAACAATGTTGTATCGAATTGGATGCGGAGTGGTATTTTTAGGTGCAACTCCCTTCAAAATTACCTTGGATTGCCCCCTTGTCATTACATTAACCGGTTGATAGTCTTGTCTTTCTCTGATTTTTAGGACATTTATCTGATTGTTGGATATTTGTATGCTTGAGATTATATCTAGGGGGATAATGTCACTGGTTTTGTTGTTGTCCATGTGATTACTGGTCGCAGTATCATCTTCTACTTTGGACAAACAAAAGATCATGCTATCGTAAATGTGATTGACATTTTTTCTTTTACTGTTTGTAGAAGATGACTCTCCCTTATCGTAATTTGGTAAAGGGTCTTTAAAGGCTGTATGATCATTGTTGTTTTGATGTCCCTCTACGTATACCTTTTTGTTATCAATTAGATCTTGGACTATATGTTTTAATTCCATGCAATCATTTGTCTTGTGTCCCTTATTGTTATGTAAGTTACAATAATCTACTTCATTCCACCATGGTGGTTTCACTTTTGGATCCCAAAACTGTGCTTCTCATGTAGTGATAAGACCACTTGCAACAAGTTCCCTCATTGTTGATTCTAGTATTTGGCCTAATAATTGTGAATCAACGCTAGTTTGATGATTTTTGATATGTTTATGGTTTTGATTCTCCATTGTTTAGATTATTGTTTAGATTATTGTTTTGATTGATATTTGACTTTATGTTTTTATCACTGTTTTGGTTTGTCTTTGTAGTAGAGGTTGTCAAGTTAAAAACTAGCTTTGCATTTTGTAAGTCATTTACAGTTTCGTTGATCTTGGTATTTCTATTCTTTTTCCAAAATTTAGGTTTGTCATTGTTGGTATATTGATTTGAGGAGTTGGTGTTGTTTGATTTTTCATTGTAGTGTTTGACCACCCCCTGTTTGACTAAGGCTTCTTCAATTTTAAGGCCATTTTCAATAACTTTTTTGAATGTTGGAGGACATTGTAATTCAATCCTATAGCTCATTTCATCAGTCATGTTATCAATGAATAAATCCACTTTTTCTTCCTCAGGTATGGAGAAAGGATACGTAGCAAATAGTCTTCCCCATTTCTATAAAAAATATAGGAATATCTCACCTTTATTTTGCTTCATGTTATAGAGGTCCTTTATCATCATGTCATGTTGGATGTTAAAACAATATTCTGATATGAACCTATTGATGAGCTCTTCAAAAGTGTGTATTACCGGTTGTAGTTTGGAAAACCACTCCATACATTGACCTCTTAAGCTTCTTGGGAATAACCTCATTAGGTAAGTTTCTTCCTGTGCGAACTCTAAGCTCATGGTTCTAAATTCGCTTACATGGTCGATTGGGTTTGTCTTACCATTATATTTGTCATATTTTGGGAATTCATAGTGTCTTGGGAATGATATCATATCCACAATTGGGTCAAAAGGATAAGGACAAATGTCGTGTAATTCATACCTTTTTGTGTTTCCCTTTTCCATATCTTGAATTTGTTGTTGCAAGTTTTTCAGTCGTTGTGTTAGGGCCACAACTTGATCTATGTTTGGCATATGTTGTGGTATTTCAGTTTCATTTGTTCGAGGTGCTTCTTTTAAGTGATTGACATTGAAATCTTTGGGAATTTTGGCACCTAATTCAACTAGCATTAGGAGATATTTCTCCATGTCTTTCTCTAAGATCTTTTCCATAAATTTATGGAATTTTGGGTCCTATTGCGTTGTTTGTATGTCTTCTACTCTTATTTCATTTGTGTCATTTAGATGAAGTCCACTCCAAGGATTTTCTTCAGCCATGATGTTTGGTGTTTCAGTTTCTTTTTCTTTAAATTTATGTCTTTGTGATCTCGTCAAAATCAGCATACGAGTGTTTGTTACTTTCACTAAACTTTGATCTTCTATGTTTGGATTAGTGTCAATTGGATTTTAACAAAGTCAAATAGAATGATATATTCTATTGATAAGAACAAGTTAAAAATCTGATATTTTGTTTTGTTTCGTGACTGTAGGATGTCAAAATTTTGATGAGGAAAATTAACTCAATAATCAAGATTTGTGTTTTGATAATTGGACACTTTGTAGTTTACAGGATCTGGGTTTTTAGTTGAAAATAATTTTTTGACTTGTAAGAACCTGTTTTTTTTTAGGTCTAAGACACTGTCTAGACTGAGAAGATGTTTTCGTCTGATAAAAATCCAAGTTTTAGATGTCAACAATTTTGACTGATATATTTGGAAGCTCGTTGTTTATATATATATATATATTTGGAAGAGCTAAAATAGAGTGCAGAAGCACTAAAACAAAGCACAAAAGCGCTATTTTGTGGAAGCGCTAAAACAAAGTGTGGAAGCCCTATGCCAGTCTTCTGAAACGCTATTTTATGGAAGCGCTAAAATAGAGGTTAGAAGCGTTGAAACAGAGGGTATAAGTGCTAATTGGGATTCATAAGCGCTAACAGACCTCGGAAGCGCTACTTTGGGTTTTAATGATTTTGTCTGATTTTTCTACTCGTGAAGAGATTTTTTTTCGAAAATTTTGATTTTGACAAGATATCTCCACTAGTAAATTTCTAATGTTGGATGGTAAGCCTAAAGATTCTGAGTTTCTTTATTGCAAAACTTGATCGGGCCTAGCGGAGTATTTTATCATTGGTTGTGGGATGGAGGACTGATGAATGGGTTGACTATGATTATGATATTGTGCAAGAGCTCTTCTTTGAAAATAGGCTTGTGAATAAAGAGGCTCTAAGGCATAATCACCGGTATAACCCCTAGCAAAATCTTGATACCTATGTATGAAAGTTCTATGGTGAAGCAAGATTTTTCTACTCTGATACAAGAAACGTCTTCTTCTCCAAATATGTTTGTAACTAAGTGGTTTCTTCAGTTTCTTGACTTTGAGGGATTTCTTGACAAACTTTTTGGATTTCCAATCTCTAATCATAAATTTACTAGGTGGTTTTGTTTGACTCCTTTTTGGTGTTTTTCTGGATGATCTTTACCTGAGTTAAATGATTTGAGAACACAACAAGCAATTGTAGAACAGTTGTTTTTAATCGTAGAATCTAAACAGATAGTGTATGTCCAAGAACCACGAATGGTCCCTATTGATTTCCACTATTTTTTTAACAAAGATACACTTCAGATTGACTCACTCTTAAGGTCAAAAAGGTCATCGTTATACTCAACAACCCACATCTTAAAATTGTATTGAAACGCACAGCCGTGTCACCCCCTAGAGGGTGCCCATGTTTTTGTCTTTACCAGGCACGTACTCAAAGTTGGATTTCTCGTCCCTTGAGCAAACAGTCCTTGGAAATTATATGGTGAGTGTCTTGGGGGTAGATTCTTCCCTCCCCTTGCACTGTGAGCATTACAATGTCTGGTTACTGACTCAGCTGGATACTACACTATGGTTTGTAGATAAGGTTTTCGTTCAGAGAGGCAATAGATAAACTCCCTCAGGAGACCTCCCAATCTTTAGAACAAATATTTTGGGGATGGTTAACTTTGCACAACTCCGAAAAAAAGTGGGTTTCCCCAGATTTTCTTTTAAATTTTATAGTGGGGTGAAAAACCTGGCTTTGGTTGTTCCCACTTAGGTCGTTCCCGTAGGGTGAGTACTTTTTCCCACTACGACAAGCCTTCTAAAGGATTTAAAAAGCGTAAATTTCATGGAAATAAAGGATGAGTCTGGCATTTTGATCACCCAGTTAAGGGGAGAGCATAAGCCTATTCACCACACAAGCACAGTAATCAATGTTCGATTCTAAAACCCAAAAGACAAATTTTGCTATTCTATGTGAAGATTTTGCTTCACAAAAGTCATGGTGTAAATTTTAACTGATATAGAAAAATGTGTGATGTCTATCCTAGGATTAATAAATTTTAAATCAAGTGACTACCCTAGGATTGATTCTTTTTAGTCCAAATGCATCAAAATAAAATTTTGGCCGCGATCGCGTCAGATCCAGATAAGCAGTTATAGAAGCGCTGAAACAGAAGATAGAAGCACTATAGTTTATATCTGATGCGCTATAGTCAAAAGTGCTACAATAGTTTGTAGAAGTGTCATATAATTTCGCAGAAGCTCTATAGCTATTTTGAAGAATAGAGGCCAACTATTGCTAGAAACAGGTGGTCGATGCGCTGAAATAGACCGTGGAAGTGCTATAGTTTCCTCCTCAGGAGCGCTAAACAATTCTTTGGAAGCGCTATAGTTTTTGTGGAAGTGATGAAATAGAGTTCAGAAGCGCTATAGTTTTCCTCAAAAGCGCTATAGTTTTCGTCGAAAGCACTTGAAAATCTCTCGCTTGTGCTAAAGTGAACACGCCAGAAACCTGTACGACACTTTTCAGATTTTTTTTGTGAAATATGGGTTTATGCCCCATGGTGGGCACCAAATTGTAAGTATGAATAAGTATGAGTAAAATAACTAAAAACGTCTCTTAATATGACATTATATTAATGAATTTAATCAACAATTAAGCTATTAAAAACTAGAAATCTATTGAAAGCGTCATATTGCTCTTTATCTCCAAAGATTTTTTAAACCACTATGGCTCTTAGATCATGTAAGCACTGTGACTATTAAAATGACAATCTCGAGAACGAGAAGTTGTCAAAATGCAAGAAACTAATCCTATATGATGATATTGTAAACTAAATTGACATGAAACTATGATTATGATTCTACTAATGCTATGATTGCTAAAATGCTATTGCTATGATGCTTGATTGCTCTATTTCCTGCAGAGTAAGATTGCACAAAGTTGGGATCCATTTCTTGTTGAATGAAGTTGTATTTATAGATTTATGGCAGCAGATTTGCACAGGGGCAACAAAGTAGAGGCTTGGATTCGATATGGAGGATTGAATGGTGAGAGATTGAGAAGATTTTGGGAATGGTTCCTACCGATGAAAACACCAGGCAAGATGATAGGAAGAATTGATGGAAGATGATGAAGGAGTTGCCTGCAAATTTATCTTCAATTTGTCTCCAAATTTGCCCGTGAAGATTAAATCAATCAATTTAGACATAAATTAGACATATAATATCTAATTTGATTTGTGCAACTTTTTAGTGAAATTAGGAAATAGCTGTAGAATGCATTTCCATTGAATATTTGGATTTATTCAATTTAGGTAAGAAGATATTTAAATTAATAAAACAAACTATAGAAGTCTATATTTTAATTAAATAAATATGGAGGAAGTGTGATAATTAAATAAAATAAAGTTGAAAATTTGTTTATTTAATTTAGATGCTGATGTAATTAAGATAATAGAAGAATTTAATAACGATAATTAAATAAATTTGTTTATTTAATTAAGAAGAAATAATGTAATAAAGATAGAAGAAATAAAAGGTGAAACTATATAAATAAATATTTCTATTTATCTAATAATAAAATAATAAAATTAAATCATATATCGAAAAATTAAAAAATACAACCAATCTTTTAGCTTATATCCAGCATAAAAATTGTATAAATCGATGCATTCCACCTCATTGATGAAGGTTTTAGTATAATGGTGTTACCTTTTATTTGGAAAGGAAGAAAAAATCTCCATTATGCTTTGGAAATATTCGCTTACCTATTTAAGATATTCATATTTTATGAGTTATTGCATTGCTTTTATTAGATTCGGCAAAGCAAATACACTGCTTTTCTCTTCCCATCAGATAATTCAAAAGAGAAAACACGAAAGAGTTACATCACTGTCATGCAAAAAGTATTTACAAAAACAAAAACAGAAAACAATGTTCTGAAAATATAAAGAGTGCTCATTTTGAGCTCAAATATGGTCTATACGGCAAGGGATATTTCCTTACAGTATAAAATATTAGATCAAACAAAGTATATAAAAAATGAAATATTTTCCACTTCTTTCAACATTTAGTCTTAGAGACAGAGACAACTCATCTTACATGGAGATTAAGAAGTCTTACCTATTTTAATTTAAATTTTTTGTTTCTTCATTTTGACATTATATTAAAAAAATAGTCTATGGTTTGATTGATTGGGTCTTTTAACTTGCCATAGCTTAGTTAAAGAAGGCTTTTGAAATAGATATATATTACCTCGTCTGTTTAAAACTTGAAAAATACTAATATCTATATGTAATCCAATCGTATCTTTAAAAAATATTATAATCATATTCCAACATTTACTTGCAACTGCTAAAATTTGTCAAAAAGAATAATCCATATGATCTAGAGAATATGGTAAAATGTTTCTTTCTTTATATTTGTTTCCAAACCTAATTCTTTGGATATGATTAGTCTATTTTTAAAATAACTGGTATTAATTGATTTCAATAAATATCTCTAGTACGGAGAAATCTATAAATAATTTGAATATAGTGTTTGTTACCATAGATCTAGCAAGGTCTAATACACCTTTAGGAAAATTTGTAAAGGGTAACTCAACCAATCATCACCATGTTATTTTGATTGTCACACTTCAAACATCAATGAATTTAGTCACTATGATAATCTACGTGGAGCTTTGAAGGCTCATAAATTATGCTAGGTCATCTACTAACACATCACATGACTACCAACCACATCACAATTGTTGAGAGATGATAAGTCACACATGGAAATGGTTCCATTTTCATAGGAATAGTTCAACTTCTATAGAAAATCTCAAGGCCTTCATGTCAACATATAATTTATATATACATATTTGTTACATAGATAGATATATAGAAGATAGTAGATAACTTCATACATTTTGTTCAAGAGAATGCCATGCATAGGATGAACAACTAAGTTAAATACATCCAATATTTTAGTTCTATATCTCTCTCTTCACACTACTATGTCTCACAAATCTTATGCAAATGCTTATAACTTTATCTAAAACCTCATCTAGAGAGTTGTCCACTAGATTAGATGTTAGACACCCGATCATGACCCCTTTACTTTTGAGTAAATTTTAACGTTTCTAAAAGCACTTAATTAAATCCCCCACATAGGAAAACCCTTTAGGGACATAAGGAAATAAACTAAAGTATTTGGAACACACATATGCATGCGTGCACACATATACTTTAATAGTTTCATCAGAAAAGGTAACTAATTGTAATATGATTTGGATATACATGTTTTACTATTATATTGAATTCCATTTTTCACAACCCCATTATGGACTAAGTAAATTACAGTTAAACTAATCCATTTTACATTTCCATTATTGATCACCATTGGTATTCACTTGTGATCCTATATAATCAAACACACATCAAGTATATCTAGAATAGATAGTTGAAGCAAAGTATAAAGCTAATGAGCACAAATATACTCACATAAGACACATATCTCATGGAAAATTATAATATAAAAATTACATTACAATATCAATTATCTACTTAAATGCATAATCAAAATAATACTTAATTAGTGATATCAAATCACATATAATCATCATCAAATAATAGTTTTGAACCATCAAAATGAAATTAATTAGCATCATAGATGAATAATAGAAATCGTGAAACTAAAAGGATCAACATAGCTCAATCGCATAGTAATCTGATATCTCATATAATTACATAGTCATGCTATAATAAAATATGATCACATTAGGTTACTAGAATCACACAACATGATAATAAATATATCTTCTAGTTTTCAAAATCATAATTATAGCATAACCCAAAGCACCAAAATAGTTAGCCTATCATATATTATGTATAGATAATTTCTAAATTTACACATGTATAACACTCAATAAAGTATCACAATAGCCAAGTATGAACCTTAATCAATTACATTAATGCATGAACATATCAATGATTGTTAAATAAATACATGGTATAAGTTAACATAATTATAGGAATCTACATTAGTAATCCCATGCATACACTCACATAGATAGTATATCCAGTAAAAATATGCTATGGCATAAGTGTCATAGAAATCCAAGGTAAAATAATTGGCATGAAACCTATGAGCCTTAACCCACAAAATTGGTCTAGTATCTAAGTGGATTGTTAGGTCCTTGAAAGGAGATGCCCCTTAGAAACAACTGACCAACTATAAGATTCAAAAAATCACTTTGTCAAGCCTTGGAGTGTGGTAAATTGATTCAAGGACCTTTGGTACCTACCTTGGCTATAGTGGAGATATTGGCTATAGCTTAAACACAAATTTAAACTTATTAGCATTGATATCTAATTGGTATCTTTAATATCCAAGGATGTGATTTTTTCTCTTACTCTAAAGATCTTTCCATTTTATAATTTAATTTCCTCAATAATTAGTATTGGACCTAGATTTTTGGCATTACATTATTCCTCATAAATTCTATCTACAAAAGACTTCTTCCTCACTACTCTATTACTAATCAACTTATTAAAAATGGAAATGTAAGTAAGCACTATTCACAAATGGAAGAATCTCAACCTCTATTTGGGGAATTCTAGGGATGATTGTTGCTCTCGTATCATTCATTATATGTCAAGTTCCCTCTATAGTTCCATTTAAGATTCCTCTAGCCCTCCCCACCTTGCCCATTTTGCAATAAACAATATATTATCTAACATACTTTTTGGTTTTCTCAAAATGTTAAATCTATTTAGACATTCCTTGAGATTGCTCAAATATATTTGGACTTCCCTTAAGATTTCTCTCCCAACCTTATTATCTAAAAAATGGTCTTCAAAATTTTATCTTCTTGGTCTCAATATGTTTGATAATATTAGACAAATTATCACTAAGTTCATTTGGAAGTATATATGTATGGCTAATTTTACTCATTTTTGTTATCCTTGTGAAGTTAAAATGCAATTATTCTACTCTAGCATTACTCTATAGATGCCAAATTTATCCATGGTATCATATAGGACCTATATTGCAATAATCTAAAATTGAAGTGGAAACTAGAGAAATATTTAGTTGTTAATAGGGAGCTAGAACAATAGATCAAGAACATGAAAACCCAACTCCAAGCCCTTGAATGATGACACAAAAATATGGCTAATATGATCAACAAGATTGTTTAAGAATCAAGAAAATTGAAGTATACTAGTAGCTCTCTCTATAATGAAAGATGAATTAATAGGGCTAACTACCACTACCTTCACAATGTGTAAGTGATTGCCAATTGTCTTGCCAAGTCAATTGAGAATAGTATTGTGAGGCTTTTGGTGGAAGAATTTGATCTTTGTCTTGAGGCATTTGTATATTTCCTATCGAATTAGCTATATCGTAAGAATCTTATTTTGATCTAAGGAGTTCGCTTACATTGCCTTAACTACATGATATATTTTAATATTTTGATCATTACTATACAATGATGCAACAAACTTGTACCATATTACTTTATGTAATCTCAGCTATATTATTACTATTTTTTTGATAAAATAAAATCATATACTTAAACCAATGTTAGAAAGTACAACTACTCCTCAAAATAGCAAACAAAATTGAATCATAATTCAAATTATATTTTCAATATTTAAACACGTAACTTAAACAAATATTTTCTTTTAAAAACCTAACTATTATAACTTTTTCTTTTAAAAACCATTATTATTTAACAATATGCTACTTTTAAATTATATAAAATGCATACACTTCACATCGTTGATGGAAAATTTGAGTATAATGCTCTTACTTTTATTTTAAAAAAACAAAACTCCATCATCCTTTGGAAGGATTCGCTTGCCTATTAATCATATTTTATGAGTTATGGCATTAGTATCATTAGATTCCACAGACCAAATGGACTTTTTTTCTCTTCGCACCAGACAATTCAAAAGGCAGGGAACTTCGTTGATCAGTAATCTATGAATAAGAAATACTCAAAGACTCACGTTTCCTTCATTCATTACCTAAGCTACATCACTGTCACGTAGCATAAAGTCATGCAAAGTTGTTTACAAAATCAAAAGCAGAAAACAATGGTGTGAAAGAATACAAAGTGCTCACTTTGAACTGAATTATGGAATATACGGGCAAGGGACATTTTCACACATTATAAAGTATTAGGTCAAACAAAGTACATAATAAATAACCAGATATTTGCCACTAATTTGAACATATATAGTCTGAGAGATAGAGACTGCTCATCTTAACATGATAAATGAAATGGAGACTAAGGCCTTTCACCTATTTTAATTTGAAAATTTTGACTTCTTCCTTTGACATTATTCTGAGAAATTTGTCTTTGGGTTTGGTAGTGAAGTTATCCTTTTGAATAAGTTTATCAGAGATTAAGTTTTGTTCAGCGTAAGACTTTTTGATATCAATAATTAGATTACGTTTTTTACATAATAATTTCAGAGAAAAGTTTTGATCTTTATAATTTTGACAAATTAATTCTTCAGAATCATATAATTTCTACAGTTTATGATATTGACGTGAATAGTTTCTGGATTTCATTGTATGATTTTTTTTTCAACGTTTGGGATCAAACTCCATAATCCATTCATTTCTCTTATCTTGTTTTCTGATTAGATCACCCAGTTTGATCCGAGACGTCAAAAAGAAACTCATACAATCAAATCCGCACATAATTTAAACCAAACTAATTTTTCTTTATCTATAAGAACTTCAATTTTTTTCTTCCTAATATATAAAATAATAATCAGCTTAGAATTACAGAAATATCAATATCTAAAACAATTGTAACCACGTTCTCCCACGGGTGGTAACATTTGTCAATAAGATAATCCATAAGAACTATTAAATTATTGAGATTGCGTGAAATCCCAATTTCAATGTGGTTAGAATAGCTAGAGATTACGTTAAAATGTTGCTTTCTCTCTCTTTCTTCTCAAACCTAATCCATTTGATATTCTTATCTTGTATTCAAAATAATTGGCATTCAGCGACTTCAAGGGAGTTCTGATCTGGCATGGAGAAAAGTAAAAAGAATTTGATATCTTACTGAATTCTTCTTCACTGATAAACTGCACAAGTTGTTTGTTATACAATGCAGCCATCATTGTCTCCTTTACATATGATAAGAGCAAATAGTTTGGGTAGTATTGATCCAGACAAATAATCAATGAATTATATTGATTCAGTAATCTTCTTTCCCCACGTCACGTAATTTTCTTTGTATATATACGACGACCATTTCTGTTTGAATATGGGGAAGAAAATAAAACACTGCCGTGGAAGAAGAAATAATTGATGAATATTATGGTAGGTATTTGGAAATTCTTACCTAATATCGGTTATTTTTAGATATAATCTATTAAAGGTTAGTTTTGAGTAATAAAAATAAGATAAATATTTTTTATTTTTTTTTGGTATGATTGGGTGTAATTATTATTGATTGTTTAATTATTAAATTGGATGATGTTTAAGTAGAGTGAGTCATATTGTGACATGTTATGTTTTTAATATATAATTGCAATGGTGAATATTGGATATTTATGAATTGTTTTTAATATATAAGCTATTTTAAGATCCAAGAACCAAGCAAACCATAAAAATAGGTCAAAATACCAACAAAAAATCAGGTCTTATGAGCAATTGGACTAAAATTATATCAAACTAATATATTAATTATTGTTTATAACCAAGTCTAGGATTAGTAACATATACTACTAATTATAAGTTCATAAGCAGTTTGATGAAAAGATACAAGAGCCGAGGCAAGTTACGTAGACCTCATGGCCTCCCATATGCAAACTTATATTTTTCATAAAAAAAAACTTTATGATGAGGGACCTTTGCAGTCTTATCCCCTTCCATCAAACAAAAAACTTTCACAACATCCTCTGCTACCATCTCATCATCATCACTACAACAATATTATCCATTTCATTCTTGTTTGCTATCCATCATCATTCTTCTCAAAGCCATAAATCTAGTTAACTAGGTGTTTGACTAAGGGGAGCTTGATCCTCACAATTTGGTAAATTCTCCAAAGATTTTCATAAACACCAATTTTCCTTATGCATATTAAAATAGAAAAAATGAAGAAAAAAAATCAATAGTCCATATTATGCAAGACCAAATCCACAAGTTATACATCAATTCCACATGCAAGCTTAGATCCACACTTGTGGAGACTAGCTTTGCACTTTTTAAGGTGATCCAAAGTGAAAAATAATCAATTTATAAAAGTTGATATCCCCATTTCAATCAACCCTAATATTTCAAGACATCAGTAAATTAGCTTTAGACATCTATCATGACATATCTTCAATATTATATTTGAGTTCTCACATTTAGTTTATTACAATTTCACATGTAATTTACTAGTTATTTCAATCATGAGTTTTAACTCATTACTCTAGGACAAATTCATTTATCGATGTGATTTAACTAATGCTCTTAGGCTAATTTATGCATAGATGTGTGTTTATCCCTATACAAAAATGTATAATTGAGTGATAAGGTAGGGGTATGCACATGAAAATGGGGGGTCAAAAGTGGCCATTTTTCTCCAAAATAAGTTAAAAACTAATATTCAATGAGTAATTCAAGATACCCATGCTCTGAATCTCAATATGTGACAAGAACAACATTACTAGTGCTCATAATTTGGTTTCTAAACTACTTTTTTTTTAATGGTGGAGAATAAGAGGGTCAAATAGGGTGATTATACAATGTGGTTTAATTTTTGTTTGAAAATATAACATATTATTAAGTGTGCTCACCCTAAAATTTTGACCTTTTTCAAGTATTTCATAAATTCTTTTAGTGGAAGGATAGATAACATCATATAGTTTATGCCAAAATTTTATGGTAGTTTTTAATGAGTATGCATTTTTTACTAATTTTGTATAGATACCCCAAAATTTGGGAAATGGAGCATGTTGACCCCTTGTTTTGAGAAAACTAATCAAAAATCATTTTTTTGAATGTTTATAAAATGGAGTCTAGAATATAAGAACAAAACTTATTTCTAATTTTGATGTGTAAATAAAAATTGACACTAAAGAAACTATACATAGGTTTTCGGTAAAAAGCAAGACACTAGCAAAAGTGATTGAAGATCAAAGCTAAATAATGTACTCAAATTATAGGAAACATTACATGGTTAAAAAGGTAAGAGAGTGATTTTATTGCCATTTTATTGCAATAATATCTTAAAACATGCAAACATGATTGAGAGCACACTCAACATTTTCTCTTTTTTATGTTTTATGCAAAATGTATCTTTGGGTACCTTACATAAAAAAATTATAAGGAATTGATCCCAAGTGGTATTCTAAAGCAACTTCAAATGAAATTCATGCATTATAAATTCAAAATCTAGAGTGTGAACCAATTATTTTTCTTGTTTTTAAGGCATTTATAATGTGCTAACATTATAAAGCACTAGTGTTATGATACATTTTATTTTAAAACATTTTAAGCCCCTTATTGGCCTCCCAACCTTGTGCAATTACGCTTAGTCTAACAACCCACAAAATGCAAACCATATTTTTTTCTACTTTTAAAAGATTAAATTATAGCAGATACAATCCATAATAGATATAATGAGAAACTCAAGATAAATATATTCTAATTCTTCCACTACAAAAAGTGCAATTAGTACACCTTAGACCTTTACAAAGAAGTACAACATCAATGACATCATAGTACAATGTATTCTAATATTACATTTATTGAATAAGATACAACTTAATAGTAATATGTGAATCTAAAAGATAGTATCCATGTACAACATAACACTTGATGATAACTATGCAACTTATATTATTTCTATGTTTATACACACATACACATATACATATAGGACATATAAATCAGCCAATAAATATAAATTCCAAAACATGTTATGACACCATGCAATACATGTCAATATGTCATAATCTTTCACATCAATCATTAAAACTCCTTAGAAATCACATCTAGTATCAATATCATTCACTTAAAATATACAAAGAATATTCAAGATACAATTTGACAAAGATAGCTAGTTTTATCAATAAATTACATTATGTGATTATAAGAAACTTACAAGCTAGTATTTTTTAGTTAGTATTGCATTTCATGTGGTTTCAAGTTTTGTGTCACCTTGAGCTAAACATAGAGCATGTTAAAATTTCAGGAAGGATGTATACGTGGTTTCAAGTCATCTAAATGTAAGAGAAAGAGGAAAGAATGAAACAAAGGTATAGAAGGCAAGGGAAATAACAAGGAACTGAGAATTGGGAAGTAGAGAGAGATAATAAGAGTAAGATGTGAGGCACCATGTGATAAATATAAGCATGTAGAAATGAGGCTTAATAGTGAGAATTAAAATCAATTTTACTTAGGTTTTGATCCATACTGTATTAGGTCTATATGATTGATCCATGTTTGTGTTAGGAAACGTGATTCTACTACTTTGCAACAAATTGTAATGTGTTGGAGAATTTAATAGAAGTGGACTTGTATATTTTGGAGGATGGTTTATTTCCCTCTTTATAGTTTTCCAATGATAAGTATATATGTTCTCTATGACATTTATTTTATATTTGTGTGTTTCTATCATGTGAGTTGCATAGTTTTACTTGATCCTTCTTTGGAACATCAAGTAAGTTATGATTGCATAAATTGGTATTACAGAGAGTTACATTGTGAGAGTGGGAGTGTGGATGAGTGCACTTAGTTGATGAAATTTTATATATTTAGTTAAATGAGATCAAGTATCTTCCATTAAAGGAGTGTTGGGTAGATGATCCTAAATTTTTAAATTGCTAATAGTTGTAGTGCATAAAAGGCACATGTAGACATAGCATTTATTGTGAGGTAGTTTATAAGGAGTGACAGTGGAAAAATTACCAACCAAGAATTTTTTCAAGATGTTGCCAAAGAAAAGATGAGGAACCCTTAATGTTGTAGGAAAAATTGAATAGATATATGACATTTTTAAGGTGATACAAAATTGGATGAATGTAAAATAAAAATTTCACTAGAGAAACCCTAACCCTAGGGCTAAGGAGAGTGATGAGGAAGAAAAGAGAGTTCATCTTATGAAATTAACTTCAAAAGAAAACAAGAAGATAAGGAGGATAAAATAGTAAAGGCTATTTTAGGAATTAGTAAGATGACCAAATTGATCATCAAAAACTATTTGAGGAACTTGTATCCTAAGGATTTTATTGATTGGAGCATTTAATTAGAGGAAATATTTATGTATGAGGACATTGCAAGCCCAAACAAGGTAAAATTTCTAAGACTCAACTTAGGTCCCGACATGTAGAAATCTTATGGATGGAAGTATAAATAGATAAAAATAGGAATAGGAAGACTTGCATTGTGAGATAAGACCATATAATGAAGAAGATAAAATCCAAATTTATTCCAACCAATTACTAATTGGAACTATTGAAGGAGCTCCACAATTTTCAATAGGGGAGATGAATATGAAGGAGTATATTAAGGAATATTATTTTCTAATAATTAGCTCAAGAAATCATGATTAATAGGCTAATAAAGTGGAAAATTATTTAAAAGGATTGAGGGAATGCATTCAAAATGAGTTGGGTATGTGTAATATCCATGCAATAGAAGAGATCTACTAGTTTTCTCTCACAATAGAGAAGAAGTTGAGCTAGAAGTTGGAGAATGAACAAAATTATCAAAGAGGAAGAGAGGAGAAAAACCAAGGTAGAAAGAAAACATGTGGTAATATAGGAAAAATATTGAGAGGTCGAGAAATAGGTAATTGGTACCATAACAAAAGAGAAGGAGAAATTTCCTACCATAAAGAGAAAGGAGATGATATGAACCATCATGGAAATAAGGGAGATGACTATAGCAGCTACTGTAAAGGTAGAGAGGTGATTGAGTTTACTAAAAATATGAAATAATAGATGATACTAACAATAGAGAGTCTTAGAATGGTTATGGAGGATATCATTAGCAAGGTGGAAGAGGATATGAGAGGAAAATGTAGAAACACTTTTGAGGAACCTATTTTATGTGTTTCAAGAAAGGATGTATAGAGTATTTTAGTGTTTAGGAAGAGAAAAAGAGATCTATAACAAGAGTTGAATTTGGTAGTGTAAGGTCACCTAATTTAGAGAGGTGTACCTTAATTTTGGAGACTCGCTACCTTCATGGAGACCTCTAAGATGCAATGGGAAGGGTGAGCTAACACAAAGAAATATTTTGTTTAGGACCTAGTACAAGGTTGTAGGTAAATACCATGATGTGGTGATTAATAATGGTAACATAAATAGTTTAGTTTCTATGGAGATGGTTAACAAGTTATGGTTAAGGAGGATGAGATATCCATATCCATACTAGATTAGTTAAATGTAGCATGGGGATTGGATCTTGGTGTCCAGAAGAATAATGTTGGGTAAAATTCAATATTATATCATACCATGGATGTGTTGTGTGAAATTATGTTAATAGATGTGTGACATTTATACTTATCAAGAGCATGGTAATTTGATAGAGAAGCAGTGTATTATGGAAAGTATAATACCTATGTGATCTTGAAGGATGGAAAAAATCATAAGTTAAACCCACTAAAAGAAAGCGAGGGATCATGTAATAATAATTTTTGTGATTAATAGTTTGTGGTGGTGAAAGATAGCAAATTTCATCATATCAATTGTATTTTTTTGTGGTAAGATTTTTGTATATGTATTTTAAATATTCAATTAATATTTTAGTTCCACTAGATAAGTGTAAGTTAATAATTTGGTTCACATAATAATTATAGGTTGGCAACATGTGTTGTGGGAATTGTTTCTATTTTATAAAAAATCTAATTTGGGGTTTGTGACAAAGTTGAATGTTTAGAAAGGTTTTGATGATAATTGGAAAGGTCTATTGTGTGTCACATGGAGATTCTTCATCGTTCACTATTGCAAATATGTAAATTAGTTTTTTTTTAAATTTGGAAATGTGTTTCATGTGGTTTTGAGTTTTTGTCACCTTGAGGAAAATAGAGATCATGTGGAAATTTGAGGTATATGTGTGTGTATACATGTGTATGTTTTCAATTAATTTGAAAGCAAACAAGAGAAGGAGGTGAGGATGGAATATAGGCATAGATTAAGGTAAGTGCAACAATAAGAAAGAATGAATTGGGAAGCAAAAAGAGCTAATAAGGGTATGATATGAGGTACCATTTGAGAAATTAGAAAATGTAGGAATGAAGATTATAGTGATAATTAAAATCAATTTTACTTGGGTTTTTTTGCAACCCATGCATTGGGTCCATGTGATGGATATGTGTTGTTTTTGCTAGAAAACATGATTTGGCTACATTGTGGCATATTATAATTTTTATGAGAATTTAATATAAGTTGAAGGATCTTTTGGAGGCTATGGTCTTTTACCTCTCAAGGGTTTTCCCAAGATATTTTTGGAATTATTTTTTATGTTTGTTTATATTTTTTATTTTTATTATAATGGTTGCATAGTTAGAAAATCCTTATTTGGATCCTCATAAATTGTGGTTGCATCATTAGTGATGGTTGAACCATCATAAAACTCTACCCAATATATTCAAACTATAGTCAAATAATTTAAAATGTTTAACCTTGATAAGATAACAATGGATTTTCCTATTAAACATGTCATTTTTACAACTTAGCCATGGGACTAAAATTCCAAGGTTTTTCTCTATATATGCAAGTTGATATCTCATCATTTTTTTCAAGTCTTTATTGGTTATATTCATTTTTTTAAAAAGGAGTACCTATTTTTAGTTCATTTTATTTTTATTATTTGTTTTGGATTATAATTTCTTTATATTTTTTATTTCTATCTTTTTAGTAACCTTTAAACATTTTGTTTCAATACTCTTTTTGGGATAAAAAAATATTATTTTAAAGTCTCAAATATTAGGTATTTATATCTTATAAATAATTTATTTGAGCACATAAAATAGGATTGATGGTTGACGGTATGCTTATGTTGTATAAATTATTGTTTAACCCATAAATGTAATATTTTTGTGAATATTAAGTTTCAAGATTTGTATTGATGTCATTTTATTCATATGGGTTGTTTGTATGTACAATGAATCATTAGAATCATCATCCATAGAAGGTAAGTGCAACAATAAGAAAGAATGAATTGGGAAGCAAAAAGAGCTAATAAGGGTATGATATGAGGTACCATTTGAGAAATTAGAAAATGTAGGAATGAAGATTATAGTGATAATTAAAATCAATTTTACTTGGGTTTTTTTGCAACCCATGCATTGGGTCCATGTGATGGATATGTGTTGTTTTTGCTAGAAAAAATGATTTGGCTACATTGTGGCATATATAATTTTTATGAGAATTTAATATAAGTTGAAGGATCTTTTGGAGGCTATGGTCTTTTACCTCTCAAGGGTTTTCCCAAGATATTTTTGGAATTATTTTTTATGTTTGTTTATATTTTTTATTTTTATTATAATGGTTGCATAGTTAGAAAATCCTTATTTGGATCCTCATAAATTGTGGTTGCATCATTAGTGATGGTTGAACCATCATAAAACTCTACCCAATATATTCAAACTATAGTCAAATAATTTAAAATGTTTAACCTTGATAAGATAACAATGGATTTTCCTATTAAACATGTCATTTTTACAACTTAGCCATGGGACTAAAATTCCAAGGTTTTTCTCTATATATGCAAGTTGGTATCTCATCATTTTTTTCAAGTCTTTATTGGTTATATTCATTTTTTTTAAAAGGAGTACCTATTTTTAGTTCATTTTATTTTTATTATTTGTTTTGGATTAGAATTTCTTTATATTTTTTATTTCCATCTTTTTAGTAACCTTTAAACATTTTGTTTCAATACTCTTTTTGGGATAAAAAAATATTATTTTAAAGTCTCAAATATTAGGTATTTATATCTTATAAATAATTTATTTGAGCACATAAAATAGGATTGATGGTTGATGGTATGCTTATGTTGTATAAGTTATTGTTTAACCCATAAATGTAATATTTTTGTGAATATTAAGTTTCAAGATTTGTATTGATGTCATTTTATTCATATGGGTTGTTTGCATGTACAATGAATCATTAGAATCATCATCCATAGAAGGTAAGTGCAACAATAAGAAAGAATGAATTGGGAAGCAAAAAGAGCTAATAAGGGTATGATATGAGGTACCATTTGAGAAATTAGAAAATGTAGGAATGAAGATTATAGTGATAATTAAAATCAATTTTACTTGGGTTTTTTTGTAACCCATGCATTGGGTCCATGTGATGGATATGTGTTGTTTTTGTTAGAAAACATGATTTGGCTACATTGTGGCATATTATAATTTTTATGAGAATTTAATATAAGTTGAAGGATCTTTTGGAGGCTATGGTCTTTTACCTCTCAAGGGTTTTCCCAAGATATTTTTGGAATTATTTTTGGTGTTTGTTTATATTTTTTATTTTTATTATAATGGTTGCATAGTTAGAAAATCCTTATTTAGACCCTCATATTGTGGTTGCATCATTAGTGATGGTTGAACCATCATAGATTCATAAAACTCTACCCAATATATTCAAACTTTAGTTTAATAATTTAAAATGTTTAACCTTGATAAGATAACAATGGATTTTCCTATTAAACATTTCATTTTTACAACTTCTAGCCATGGCACTAAAATTCCAAGGTTTTTCTCTATATATGCAAGTTGATATCTCATCATTTTTCTCAAGTATTTATTGGTTATATTCATTTTATTTTTAAAGGAGTACCTATTTTTAGTTCATTTTATTTTTATTATTTTTTTGGATTAGAATTTCTTTATATTTTTTATTTCTATCTTTTTAGTAACCTTTAAACATTTTGTTTCAATACCGTTTTGGGATAAAAAAATAATATTTTAAAGTCTCAAATATTAGGTATTTATATCCTATAAATAATTTATTTGAGCACATAAAATACGATTGGTGGTTGATAGTATGCTTATGTTGTATAAGTTATTGTTTAACCCATAAATGTAATATTTTTGTGAATATTAAGTTTCAAGATTTGTATTGATGTCATTTTATTCATATGGGTTGTTTGCATGTACAATGAATCATTAGAATCATCATTCATATACTTTATTTTCATTTCCTCTATGAGCAAGGTAGCAACAAGATCATCCATTATCTAGGATCTTTCGTAGAAATAATTAGAGAAAATATTAAATACTATCCCAAGATTCAAGCAATGAACATAATAACAAAAATGCATTATCCTCTTCCTCTTTCTTCACATATATTGACTATAATTTACTCAAGATTAGATTGAACACATTCAAAAAAATTACAATCAACTCTCCATGTCTCATTTTTAAATTTTAAAAAATGATTAAAAAATAATTTATTCATAGGACACTTAGTTTAGTAAATCTCTCTTATTATTTCCCACAAATTATATGCATTAGATTTTTAGTAAACATTCAAAAGAATATAATTAGACATGAACATTATTGTATAGTGCCATAGGCATTTTTTCAAGTTTATCTCATTCTTTATGGTATTTTTTCTATTTTATTGTCACTTTTTACAAAAATATTTTTATCTCTTTCTTCCAAGAGATCCTCCATATTTATCTTCAAAATTTCTTGATAAATAAGTCATTAAAATTTCCAATTTATAATTAGGATGAGCTATTCATAATTTCTATTTACCGAAAATATGAATCTATAGGAAAATACAACAAAGTACCTCTATAGAAAAAAAAACCAATAAAATAGTCTAAAACACGTGTCTCTCTCTCCAATCAATCCAATTATGACTCTAATACAAAATGTTAGAAATGGGTTCAAATAATCAATAAGAAATGGTGTTCTTGTGCATCTAACTTAATTAATCATGATAGACCATAATACTAAATGTAAGCTAGAAATGAAATAAAATAGAAACCGTAACAAAGTATTTATATCGAGAAAACCTTGTGGGAAAATATCCACACCCAAAGATATCCAAGCTTGTATTATTCCTTAAAATAGTTACATTGAAATATAGCATTCTAATCTCTCTAAATTTTGGTAGCATGATAGTTCTTGAATGATTTACAGAATAACATCATAATACTACCATATTATATGAATCATATTATGTTATGGTTTATATTCCTTTCCAAAGCGTGTATGAGCTAAATATATAATCTCTATTATGGGTAAGTGCACAAAGATGTGACATAAAAAAGGTTCCACATTGCTTATTTTCCCTGAAATGACCATTTAGCGAGTGCCAAATAGTTTGAATGACCGAGCTTAAGGTTGGGTCATCCCAAGCCAAGTTTGGTGAGCACTAATTATGGGGAGTGCCAAATTTGGTGCTTACCAAATGTAAATGATGACTTTTTAGAATGTATTTTCTTTCTCTTTGGTTTTTCTTTGTCTTTGTCTTTGTCTTTGTCTTTCTCTATCAGTGAACTATATACATGAAATAAACATTTACATATAGACATTCACTTTCTTATACTTTAAGTTATATTTCATGTATATATTTTTAGGATGTTTGAGATTGGTTTTAAATCTCTTGGAGTTATAATGAAAATTCTAGTTTTTGGAAGATCTTATAGTTTTTCAAACTTAGTCAAATTTTAGTAATCAACATATCAAATTTAAGTAATCAAGAGCTCAAATTTTAGTAATCAACAAGTTGTGCCATCTTTCTCTCTCTATCTCACTCATTGTTTATCTTGTATGCTCTAGACCTCTCTCACACACACACTATCTACATCCCTTTATCTCTCTCTCTCTCACTATCTGCATCCCTTTATCTAACTCTCTCTCTCACTATCTACATCCCTTTATCTAACTCTCTCTCCATTGAGCTCAAGAACTACCTCTCTACTTAGCAATCCCTCTCTCTCTAGACCTCTCTCTCTCCCACTATCTACATCCCTTTATCTGAATCTCTCTCCCTTGAGATAGATAGAGTGTGTGTGTGTGGCGAGATAGAGAGAATTAGAGGGAAGGAGAGAATGAGAAAGAGAGAGAGAGATGGGGAGATAGGTGAGAGAGAAAAGTAGAGAGAGATAAAGAGAGAGAGTGTGTTGTAGGGATTGATGGAGGGAGAGGTAGGTAGAGGGGGAGAGGGGAGATAGAGAGTAGAGAGGGAAGGAGAGGTAGGGAGGGAGGGAGAGCAAGGGTGGAGGGAGAGAGGGAGGGAGAGAGAGATAGAGAGAGAGTGGTAGGTTGTTATCAAGGGAGAGGTAGGTAGAGAGAGGGAGGGGAGATAAAGGTAAGAAGAAAGGGAGGGAGAGGGAGGGAGGGAGGGAGAGAGGTGAGATAGAGGTGAGAGAGTTGAGAGAGAGAGAAAGAGAGAGAGGTGAGAGAGTGATAGAAAGAGAGAGGGAGGAGGGAGGGTGGGAGAGAGAGAGAGGGAAAGGAGGGAGAGGTAAAGAGGGATAGGTGAGATAGATATAAGTAGAGAGAGAGAGAGAGGTAGGTAAGTAGAGAGAGGGAAAGGAAAGATAGGAAGAGGAGAGAGAGGGAGAGGGAGAGAGAGAGGAGAGATAGAAAAAGGGGGGAGGGAGAGAGAGAGGTAGGGAGTGATGGAGGGAGAGGTAGGTAGAGGGGGAGAGAGGGGAGATATAGGTAAAGTGGTAGATATAGAGAGAGTGGTAGGGAGTTATAGAAGGAGAGGTAGGTAGAGAGTGTTGAATAGTCTAGATAACTGAGAGGGGGGTGAATCAATTATTATCAAACAATTTTCTTTACTTTAATTAATCTAGATCAAACTTAAATCAATCAAATATTAACGAACATGAAATCACACAACAAAACTATGCACAAGGAACACCAAAATTTACATGGAAACCCAAGAAGGGAAAAAACACGAAGAATTCTAATTCTCAATTATAAAACACTAGTTAAGGCGAATTTTACAAGGGCTCACTGCCAAGTTTCTCACTGCAAGGTGGCTCACTCCTAGTTGGGTTCACTGCCCAGCTATTATAGCCAAAGATACAATAAGGCTCATTGCCAAAAGAGAAAGGCTCACTACTTGGAGGAAATGACTCACTACCTAAAGAATGATGAAAGGGAATCCACCACTAAAAATAACTTTCACCAACAATGACACTGGATGGAATCTCACTATCTATTGCCTCTGATCATACAATTTCTCACACTTCACAATGTCTAGATATTCAAATTCAGATTCATCATGCTTGCATTCATCTAACAAAAACACCTTATACTTATACCATTCCATGCTTCCATAATCTCCCAAGTCAACCAAACACAATTTCATAATTTCTAAGTTGGCCAAGCACAAATTGAAATAGGTAAACACAAAAGTATTCCTGTGATGGAGAGGAACGAAAAGTGGACCACATAGAACCTCCTCACTCAACTCAACATGCTACATGATAATCGAAACCACAGAATAAGATATACATGTTACAATGAAAACCATATGCCGGAGCACGTTAACCAACTACCAAATTGGTTTGAACCCAAAATAATGTATCTCATTATGTTACAAGAGGAATGGGACCAAGACATATATAACCCAAGATAGATCATTACAACATGACATATGAAACCAAGCCGATTCGGATCACCAAAGCACCAAAATAGAACATCAGTCACATAACCAAGATATGTTGACATCAATGACAACCATTAATGACAACAAGCAATCAACATCATCTCAACACATTCCAACAATCTCCCCCTTTGTCATTGATGGCAACATTCATCAATAAAAAACCAAACAACTCAATGTTAGCATCAAGGACCATCTTATCTTCTTTTCTTCTCCCCCTTTGACATCAAAGACAAAGGGAAAAACTCCCCCTGAAAAACTTACTCTGCTCCCCCTA
Source organism: Sequoiadendron giganteum (assembly GCA_007115665.2). Taxonomy (NCBI): domain Eukaryota; kingdom Viridiplantae; phylum Streptophyta; class Pinopsida; order Cupressales; family Cupressaceae; genus Sequoiadendron; species Sequoiadendron giganteum. Next base: position 537,934,388 of record CM021108.1, read on the forward strand.
TGAGGAAGCCACCAAACATTGATCTAGATAAAAATGAGAATATAATACCCTGAACCAATGCACACCTCGATGCATGTTATTGTAGACTAGGAGGGGGTAGAACCCCTAATTTTTTCCAAAGATACTCAAAAATATCTTTGCTCAACAGTTTTGTGAAAATATCTACAATCTGCTCTTTTGTAGGTACATATTCAAGTTTTACTTCATTGTCCAACACCTTCTCTCTCTCAAGAAATGATATCTTATGGATATATGCTTCATTCTGGAGTGTTGTACTAGATTCTTGGAAATATTTATTGTAGTGTTATTGTCACACATGATTGAGATCAGTTCATCAAAGGATATGCCAAAATCCTTCAGCGTTTGTTTTCATAGACACTCAAATTTTTCCTCATAATCGTCACGATATTTTTCTATTGATTAAATAGATATTATTATTTACTTAATCAATTCATTCAATACTTTCTTCTATTCATGCATTTCATCAAATCATATCTGCCTCATGTTCATTCACTAACCATTTGCATAAACGATCATTCACGTTCATAATCCATTTCATAAGCATTTATGTCTGTTTGCATTATCGTTCACGTCCATTTCCATAGTAAAGCATAATCATTTATTACTATCCATATCATTTTCATAGTCAATTATCATTGCCATCAATAATAAACTAATTATCATTTAATCACTTCATTTGCATAAATCTTTCGCCTCATATTGTATTTCGTTAAATCATTAGATCATTAAAATATTAAATAATTATCACCTCATTATCATTCATAATGTATTTGCAGAATAAATCATTCTCATTAATCATTTTCATTGCATAAATCGTCATTAAATCATTAAAATCATATCATAATCATCCATATTTTATTAAATCAATATTAAATCATTATTAAATCATTTTCATTTACATTTAAAATCCATCTAATTATCCTATTATTCACAAACTCTTCACCATGAATTTTTCTCTCCTCTTTATCATTTTCACTCACATGCATTTCATTTAATTACATAATGTGGAATATTTAAATTTCACTCTTGCAAACCATTTATCCCACATTTCTTCTTCAACACCTCTCCATCCTCAAAGACACCTATTTAAATGGGATTCCTCTCTCATTTTCCCTCTCATGAATTTAGATCTTCATAAATGCTGAATGTTTAACTTTTTCATCCATTTGTCAATGCCTCTTGTTGCATTTTGTGCTTGCAAAATATGAGAGCTCTAAATGTGTAAAACTCAAGACTTTGGCACAGGATAACAATGGAGATGATGTTATTTTCAATGTAGATTTTGATATAGTATAGGATTGATAGTTATATTTTGATTTCTATTTTCATTTTAGAATAAAATTTATTGTGTGGATGTTGAAATGTTGATTCTAATATGATAGAATCAATTGTTTCTTCATTTTGACATTGACAATTTCATCCACGGTATCTGAGTGCAACATGATGATACTACAATGTATTCAGCTTCAGTAGTAGATAAAGATACAAACTCTTGTTTCTTACTTGACCAAGAAACTAACCAAGAGCTAAGGAAATAAGCTCCACCACTTGTACTTCACCTGTTATCAACACATCCAGCCCAATCAGCATCAGTATAGGTTGTCAAAGTGAAATCTGAGTCCTTTGGATACCACAACCACAAATATTTTGTACCCTTCAAATATCTAAAGATCCTTTTCACTGCAACATTTGATTCCTTTGGTTCTTGTTGAAATCTTTTTGCTAAACAAATTGCATACATAATGTCTAGTCTAGTGGCAATCAAATATAACAATCCTCCAATCATTGATTTGTACATGCTTGCATCAACTTTAGGTGATTCATCTTCTTTTGTCAACTTGCATCTGGTAACAATAGGTGTACAAACCGGTTTAGAATTCTCCAACCCAAACTTCTTCAATAGTTCTTTTGTATACTTGGACTGAGAAATGAAAATTCCTTTGTTGTTCTGATTTACTTGCAATCCAAGGAAGAAATTTAGCTCACCTATCATAGACATTTTGAATTCCTTTTGCATTTCAGATCAGCAAATTTTCTACACATGTCATCATTTCCTCTAAAAAACATGTCATCAACATAAACCACAACAATCAACATCTGATCTAAGTGAGTTATGTAGTATAAATTATTGTCAACAGATCCCTTTTGAAATCCTTGTCCAATCAAGTACTTGTCTAATCTGCCATACCAAGCTTTAGGTGCCTGCTTCAATCCATATAAATCTTTCTTCAACCTACAAACGACATCCGAGTTACTTTCAAATTTGAATCCCTCTGGTTGCTCAATGTAGACTTCTTCCTTCAACTCTCCATTCAAGAATGCAAATTTCACATCCATTTGATAAACTTTGAAATCCTTGAAAGCTGCAAAAGTTAAGAAAATCTAAATTGCTTACATCCGGGCAATAGGGGCATTTGTTTCTTCAAAATTAATACCTTCAATCTGAGTGTAACCTTTGCAAACCAGTCTTGCCTTGTTTCTCGTTACCTTTTTTTTCATCCAGCTTGTTCTGGAACACCCACTTTGTTCCAATTGTTCGTGTTATTAATTATTTAATTACACTTTATTAAGTTTACTTAGGTAATAATTAGTTTACTTAATTAATAAGTAAGCTTTACTTAGTTGAGCTAATTTTAGTTCAAAATTAGGTTTTACCTTTAGGGTTATGCATATATTGCTTTTATAAAGCAATTCATCTCTTGTAATTTCTTAATTCCTAAATACAATTAATTTGCACATCTTCATGCAAATTGCTCTTGTTTTTTTCTATTTTTTCTCTTGTGGAAGGTATTTTCTGGTTTGCATGTATGATCTTGGTTTCTAACATTGTATCAAAGCCTTGATTTGCAGCCCCTTCTCAGTTTTTGAAGAAATTTGTTGCAAAGCATGTTTAGGGTTCCTCAAGGGTTTCATGCCTTGAGCTTATTTCTGGACCGTTTTGGATTAGATTGGGCATCTTCATTGGATTCAAAGCACTGGAAAAAGTTAATATTGGCTTTTGTTTCATTTATTTTCATCTTTGTTTATTAGATCTATGAGGGCTTGAAGCTATGACAGTTTTTTGCCAAATCAGAGGGTTTTTACATCATTTTTTGAGAAATTTTTACTTTGATCTCTCAAATAGTGCATGCTAGTGCAAAACAGACTTCATGGGTGCACTCAGAAGGCCCAAAAACCCCTATTTTCATATAAAATATGATAGGGTTTGTTGAAAATTGATTTTTTAGTGTTTTTGGGGATTTTCAAAAACGCTGCCAAAAAATCCGTACGATTGTATAAATCCGTAACTGTACGGACACCTCGATTTTTGTGACATATTTTTTGGTGCTCGGATCATTTTTTGAGTAGCCTTGATTTGTGTGCCATTTTGCTTTGATTTTTGTGCCCTTTCAATTTATTTGTTGCCTCAGTTTTCATGCCATGAAGGTACAACTGAATATTTAATTATTTTTTTAATTTTTAAATTAATAAAATATTTGGTTTAAAGCCTAAATGATCATTTTTAGTAAAATGGTCGTATCTTGAGCATACAAAGTCAGTTTTTCAAAAATGAGATACCGTTGGAAAGTTGGTTCCGAGCCTGATCCAGTGGTGTAGGTATTTTTCTAGATTTTGCTCCAAATTTATTTTGTAGGTCTTTGAAGTTAGATGAAGCAGTTTTCACTTCAGAGGGCATAAATTTTGCCTCGGTTATCAGTTTTTCACGATTCAAGCGGCACTAGAAAGTTGATTCAATCCTCTACATATATTTGAGGTCAATTTTAATCATGGAGGTATATGTGAATATTGATTTGTGCATGCACTCTTTCTTGTTTTCATGCATTAGGTTTGCATTTTCTCTTTGATTTATGCATGTTTTGCATGTTCTCCTTTTACAATCATGGGGCATTGTAATAAATAAACTTCTATAAAGTTCCATCAGGGGGGCTTCTTGCATAATAATTTGATTAGTGTAGTTGCATGACATGCACTTTGAACTCATCTTCATATTGATGACAACTCGCATGAGTTGTATCTGGATTTTGTAGTTTCTTTTGGCCACATCTTGCTCATAGCTTGACAGATTTTGGTTCGCATCGGTTCACATCTCATATTGAGAGCCTATGGTTAATGATCCTAAATCGCATCAGATTCACATCGGGTCACATCTTAGTTTGAGGGCCATTCATTTTATGGTTAATGTTCTAGAATCTTCATGGTACTTGCTCCTATGGATCAATTTTAGTCATAGTTTGGCATTAGCATCAAGATACACATGGCTTCTAAATTATTTCATCATAACATTCCCTCTTATGGGGGGCATCATTTATTCATCTACTATTGCTTCATAGATTCCAAGGTTGTTCCAGTTTGTGAGTTTTCCAGTGTTCCTTGGCATCGGGTCTGTTGTTGCTTTATCATAATTCTACCTGAGTCTTTCAGTGACTCTCATATGGTTTCTCGTAAACAAAAGTATATTTCCTTTCTTGTTAGATTCAGGATTCTAGTGTTACTCCACCAGTGTTCTTCTAGTGCTTCTTTGCAGCAGGTCATCTCATTGAGGGAGGGTTTTGTCCCACTGGGTTTTATCCTCTTTCCCATTCATTGTATTTGTACATGGGTACCTAACATGGCCTTGCAGTCGGGAACCATTCATGCTTTCATTCATTCATCCTAGCATTAGGTGCATGATTTTTTAGTCTCCCTAAGTTGCACTTAAGGTGGGGTGTTGGTGTAATTAATTATTTAATTACACTTTATTAAGTTTACTTAGGTAATAATTAGTTTACTTAATTAATAAGTAAGTTTTATTTAGTTGAGCTAATTTTAGTTCAAAATTAGGTTTTACCTTTAGGGTTATGCATATATTTCTTTTATAAAGGAATTCATCTCTTGCAATTTCTTAATTCCTGAATATAATTCATTTGCACATCTTCATGCAAATTGCTCTTGCTTTTTTTGTTTTTTCTCTTGTGGAAGGTATTTTCTAGTTTGCATGTCTGATCTTGGTTTCTAACACTAATTACATTTTGTTTGTCGGTTTGGGCACAAGTTCCCAAGTCTATTTTTTCTCTATCTAATCAAGCTCTTCTTTCATTGCCTTCACCAAATTATGATCATTGCATGCTTCTTCCACAATCTTTGGCTCAGTTTCCAAGAGTAAGCACAATAATACTTGCTCTTGAGTTGATTTGCTTCTTGTAGTAATTCCCTTAATCTTATCTCCAATAATCTATTTTTTAGAGTGATTTTTTTGTACATACCTTGGATTTTTAGTTGCAATTGTCAGAGCCTCCTTTGTCTCTTCTTCTTCTTATTCTTCTTCTTCTTCTTCTTTATCCTTCTCTCCTTTGTCATCCGGGTTATCTGATTCATATTCAATATGTTTGTTAGGAATTCTTTGAACATCTTCATCTACTTTCACATTGATACTTTCAACCATCTTGTTCAGTCTCTTGTTGTAACACCGACACACTTCACTTTTTGTAGAGTAACCCAAGAATATGCCTTCATCAGATTTTCTATCAAACTTTCCAAGATTGTCCTCATATTTCTGGATGTGGCACTTTCTTCCAAAAATCTTGAAGCATTTTACTATGGGAGCTCTTCCATGCCATAACTCATGATTTATTTCCATACTTCCTTCAGAATAGTACTCTTTTAAGTGTGTAAATTGTTGTGTGCATTACTTCTCTCCAATAGACCTGTGGTAAACCTGCTTCCATGATCATTGTTTTGGTTGCTTCTTGAACTATCCAGTTCATTCTTTCCACTACACCATTTTGCTAAGGTGTCCTGGGGGAAGATATTTGTCTCTTAATGCCATCATTTTCATAGTATTTGTTGAACTCATCAGAAGTAAACTCTCCTCCTCTATCATATCTTAAACACTTGATTCTCGTATTAGTTTCATTCTTAGCTCTTGCTTTGAAAATCTTGAATTTTTCCAACACCTCTAATTTTTCTCTCAAAAATGCAACCTAGGTAAATGTCGAATGATCATCTATTAAAAGCATGAAATACTTCTCACCTTGTAAGCTTCTTGTTCTGGTTGGATCACAGAGGTCAATGTGTACAAGGTCCAATAGTCTGGTAGATGAATCTTCTTTTCTCCAGAACGTTTCTCTAGTATGCTTTCCTTTTTGACACCCTTTGTAGATAGTACTATCTGGTTTGGTCAGCCTTGGAAAATCTCTAACTTCTCTTAATGAAATTATCCTTACCAAATTGTCAAAGTTAATGTGACACATCCTTTGGTTCCAAATCCAACTGTCATTAGACTAAGATACCAAGCATCGTTTTGTAGCTCCTTCCAGCTGATACATATTTCCACTTGTTCTTTTTCCAGCTGCAATAACATTTCTAGATTTCTTCTGGATCTCACAACCATCATCCTGAAACACCACATTGTAACCATTTTCAAACATATGTCCAACACTCAGAAGATTATGATATAATCCCTTCACATAGTAAACATTGTCAGTGTTATGTTTTTCATCAAAAGTAATAGAACCAATTCCAACAATCTATGTTGTTTTATCATCTCCAAATCTAACATAACCTCCATCATATTTCTCAAGCTTCACAAACTTACTTTTTTCACCGGTCATATGATTCGAGTATCCACTATCAATCAACCATTCATCTCTATTTCTCTTAACAAATAATGCAGTCTCAGTGTTATCATCAAATTTTAGACAAATATTAGAGATATCAAATCTAGGTTCATCCTTTTCAACCAAAAACAAACAATCCTCATGATCTGATTCATCATATAAAATGCTAGCATTCTCATTGACATAATAGGCCTTCTTATTGATCTTTTTGAACTTTTGTCTTGTTCCTTTCTCTGGACACTTAGTTGCTAAATGAACAATCTTTCCACATCTAAAACATTTAAGATGTAACATACCTTTGTACTTTCATGTACCTTTCTTCAGTCTCCTTGTGAAATTTTCTTCCAACTCTTCAGAACTTTCACTATTTGGATCATCTTCTATTTTTGTGGCTTTGAAGGCAGTTTCAGTTTTCTCCTTTTCTTTTCCAAATTTTCTCATCTCAAATGTGGTCAAGGTGCCAAATAGCTACTCTTTGGTGAATTTCTTCGGATCATAAACTTCCTCTATAGCTGATATCTTGTCACTATAGTTCTCTGGTAAGGTCATTAAAATCTTCTCCATTACATCTCCATCTGTCATAGTGCCTCCTTGATTTTTGACTTCATTTACTACACTGTCAACCCTTTGAAAGTAGCTTGCTATGTCCTCACCTTCTTCCATCCTCAAGTTCTCATATATGCGCTTAGCTGTCAACTTCTTTGATAATTTGACTCTATCATTTCCTTCATATATTTCTTTCAACTTTTCCCAAACTTCATAAGCAGTGCCCCATGAAATAACTTTTGTTAGCTCAGTCTTAGATAAACAACTAAAGATTGCATACCTTGCCTTTTCATTCTCCTCATAGGCTGAAATCTCATCTACAGTAGAAACACCTTTTGTTGGCTCAACATATTTTTTCTCAACAAATTTCCAAGTCTTGTAGCCAAGAGAGATCAGGTAAACTCTCATTTGCACTTTCCAAAAATTGTAGTCAGATCCATCAAACAAAAGAATTGTCAATTTGTGTGCCATCGGATCTACCCCAAGTGGTTAAGCTCTTCTTCGAGGAACCAAGGCTCTGATACCAATTGTTGAACAATGTAGATAATTGAGAGGGGGTGAATCAATTATTATCAAACAATTTTCTTTACTTTAATTAATCCAGAGCAAAATTAAATCAATCAGATATTAACGAACATGAAAGCACACAACAACACTATGCACAAGGAACACTAGAATTTACATGGAAACCCAAGAAGGGAAAAACCACAGAGAATGCTAATTCTCAATTATAAAACATCGATTAAGGTGACATCGGTTAAGGTGATTTTTACAAGGGCTCACTGTCAGTTGGGCTCACTGCCCGGCTACTATAGCCAAAGATACAATAAGGATCACTACCAAAAGAGAAAGGCTCACTACCAAAAGAGAGAGGCTCACTGCCTACAAAAAATGGCTCACTACCCAAAGAATGATGAAAGGGAATCCATCACTGAAAAGAACTATCACCAACAATGACACTAGATAGAATCTCACTGTCTGTTGCTTCCGGTCATACACTTTCGCACACTTCACAATGTCTGGATATTCATATTCGAATTCATCACACTTGCATTCATCAAAAAAAAACATCTTATACTTATACCATTCCATGCTTCCATAATCTCCCAAGTTAGCCAAACACAATTTCTAAGTCAACCAAGCACAAATTGAAATAGGTCACCACAAAAATATTCATGTGGTGGAGAGGAATGAAACATGGACCACATAGAACCTCCTCACTCAAATCAACATGCTACATGATATCTAAAACCACAAAATAAGATATACACATTACAAGAGGAATGGGACCAAGACAAATACAACCCAGGATAGATCATTATAGCACGACATCCAAAACTGGGATAATCTGAATCACCAAAGCACCAAAATAGAACATCGGTCACATAACCAAGATATGTTGACATCAATCACAACCATTAATGACAACAAGAAATCAACATCATCTCTACACATTCCAACAGAGAGTATAGAGGGAATGAGAGATGGAGGGAGAGGTAGAGATAGAGGGAGAGGGAGGTAGAGGGAGGAGATAGAGAGAAGAGGGAGGGAGAGGTAGGGAGGAGAGAGAGGGAGGGAGGGAGAGGTAAAGAGGGATAGGTGAGATAGATAGAAGTAGAGAGAGTGGTGGGATAGAGAGAAGTGGAGAGGGAAGGAGAGAGAGAGAGAGATGGGGAGGAGGGACGAAGATGTAGGGAGGGAGAGAGAGGTGAGATAGATAGAAGTAGAGAGGGATGGGAGAAATGAGGGAGGGAGAAGTAGGTAGGGAGAGCAAGTTGAGATAGATAGAAGTAGAGAGAGAGGGGGGAGAGAAAGAGGAGAGAGGGGGTATAGAGGGATAGGTAGGTAGAGAGAAGTAGAGAGAGGAGAAGGGAGATATGGAGGGATAGAGAGATGAGAGAGAAAGAGGTAGGTAGAGGGAGGGTAGATAGAGAGAAGTAGAGAGGGAAGAAGAGAGGGAGGTAGAGGTAGGGTGGGATGGAGAGAGAGGTGAGAGAGAGAGAGAGAGAGATGAGGTAGGGTGGGTGTGAGAGATATGGGAGGGATGGAGAGGTAAAGAGGGATAGGTGTGATAGATATATGTAGAGAGAGAGTGGTGTGATAGAGATAAGTAAAGAGGTTAGAAGAGAGAGGGGGGAAGGAGAGAGATGCACCGGAACGAGATAGAAAAAATTAGAGAGGGAGGGGGGAGAAGGAGAGAGGGAGAAGTAGGGAGGGAGAGCGAGGTGATATAGATAGAGGGAGGAGAGAGAGAGAGAGAGGGAGGGAGAGATAGAGATAGAGAAAGGGGATATAGAGAGATAGAGAGGGAATGAGGGAGGGAGGGAGATAGAGAGTAGAGAGGGAAGGAGAGAGAAGGATTGATAGGTAGAGAGGTAGTGCTTGAGCTCAAGGGAGAGATTTAGATAAAGGGATGGAGATAGTGAGAGAGAGAGGTCTAGAGAATAAGAGATAAATAATGAGTGAGATAGAGAGAGAGAGAGAGAGATGATACAACTTGCTGATTACTAAAATTTGACCTCTTGATTACTGAAATTTGACCAAGTCTAAAAATTATAAGATCTTCCAAAAACTACAATTTTCATTATAACTCCAAGAGATCTGAAACCACTCTCAAACATCCTGAAACTATATACATGAAATATAACTTAAAGTACAAGAAATTTAATGTCCATATGTAAATTTTTATTTCATGTATATAGTTTTACTGATAGAGAAAGACAAAGAAAAAGACAAAGAAAATAACAAAGAGAAAGCAAATGCATTCTAAGAATTCATCATTCACATTTGGTGAGCACCAAAATAAATAAAAAATCATTTGGCTAGCACCAAATGGTTTGCTTTGGGAAATACCAATCCTTTGGATTGGATTTTCCTTGGGCATCCAACCCAAAGGGTTGAACAACCATTTCATGCCAAAGACATGTTTTTTTGAAAAGGTAAAAAATTTACACACATTTTTGGTCGTGTTCTCCATCAAGTTTGCATGTGTTTCAATGCAAGTATATAAAACTACCATGATGACATTAATCTCTCTCTTATCTATCTAACCATATAATTTTATTCACATTTTGATTATGTTAAGGTTTTCATCTTTAATTTCTTTTGTTAGTGTGTTTTTTTTTTGTCAAAAACCAGCATGTAGTATTTTGGGTATATTTTTTTACTCGTTCATCAAATTTTGAAACAAATTACATTTTTAGAAACTAGACTCCATTCTACATATATTGAAAAAAATGATTTTCAATTATTTTTTAAATAGTTCAAGGGGGAGCATGCTTAAATTTTTGTTTTTCAAAATGTGTCCACTTCAAAAATTAGCAAAAAGGTATATTCATTAAGAAATTTGCTGAAAAATCTGGCATAAACTACATGGTGTTAGCTAATTTCTCACTAAAGTAATTTTTAAATTTATAAAAAATAGTTAACATTTTAGGGGGAGCACACGAGACGCTATGTTTTTTTTGAAAAAATAGGACCACTTTGTGTGTTCCCCATTTTTGAAACCCTTAATCTTCACCTTTTCAAAAAAAAAGTAGTTTAGAAAGTAGATTCAAAGAACTACAACTCTTGTTCTTGTTGCATCTTCAAATTTTTAGTACATAACTATCTTCATTTTCTTGTCGAATATCAAAATTTTCTGCTTTCAAAAGAAAAAAGGTGGCATCTTAAGATGCCATTTGTGTGTCACAACTTGGTGCACTTACCCTTATATCCAACTAGAAGGTTATTTTTGTATGTTTAGATTAGTTGTTTCATCCTTTAATGCATTATTTTTAATCATCTAGCATCTTTATCTAAGGAAAAATATAGATCTATTTGTTTCCATTTATGTAAAACCCCCTAAGAGAAACTTGTAAATTATACATACATATATATATATATATATATATATATATATATTATCTATGCTTACTATTGGAGGGTTACTTTATATTAGATTTAGGATTACTTTAGATATTAAGGATATTCCCTTCCAAGTTTGAAGATAAATTTTACCTCACACATTGTTCCAATTTTGTTTCCTTACAAAAGATAAATTAAAACACTTACATTTTTTGGTGGCTCTAATGGGGAAGAGACTCTACAAACTAATATTTGAATAGGAATAATTCTTCTCACCTTTAATTGAATGTTTGGCATTGTATATGATAAGGCCTACACCATATCATGAAGGTAGGTCTTCTTGATCCCATCCTTCATGCTCTCAATAAAGCATCTTCAAATAATGGGTGATAATGATCATAAAAAAGATGGTTTGTGTCTATTTATATTATTGTGGGGGGCTAGTATTCATCCTTTGGCACTTGTAGAGAGTAATAATTTTTTGCATAGTTCAATATTTTTTCACAAAGTTCCATGGTTATAGTACACGAGATCCTAATGAATACTATGTAGCCTTCACCACATCTTGTAGCATTTCGGGTGTGGAATATGAAGATTTGATAATGTGAAATTTATTGATATATTAGCAGGAGGTAAATTTGATTATTTGCACCATTTAATTTTAGGTTTAATGACAGGTTAAGAGATCATACATGAAAACTTGTTATCACATTTTAATTTTTTTAAAGATGACCACGTTATTTTTGTACAAATATCAAATGTAAAGAAGGAAAATAATGATCCCATGAGAGAATTTAAAGCACATTTAATTACATTTTCAACAAAATTAATACAACTATAAATCTATCTCTACAAATCTTGTTGAGTTGTTTAATAAATACACTTCAATCATGGATTACATTCATGATCAAGCATGGTGAGTAATAAAATAGAAGAAGCTCAAGAGTGGTTAATCAAATTAGAGGATAACATTATCATAATTGGAAATATAAAATAAAGACTTACGTATTACCATGATTTAGCTAATTCTCTCACATAAAGAGTAGCAATTGTAATGACAAACATGAAAAAACCATTTCAGTAAAATGTTCTAATTTAATTTTATCAAGGACATAAACACAAGAATTTTAGTCCTTCCAACATAAATGAATGATTCAATTACCTCCATCTACAAGGATTGCTTTGGAGGAACCTATTGTGGCTAAATTAAATATTTTTTACTCTCTTGATGGGTGTTTCCAAGAGGAAATGAGGACTTCCAATTTGAAGATATATACCCTAGTATCCCTTATGTAGTTTGTTTTACCCCAAAGGATACATTAAGAGAAAAGGGTATTTCTAGTTCAGGGAAAACTATATCCAAATAAATTCCATGATTAACCTAAATAAGAGCAACATTCATTCATAACCCATATATTTATCAAATCCTTATAACTCCATATATATATATATATATATATATATATATATATATATATATATATATATATTGTATGTATATATATATACAATGGTAGGTCTTAGTCTTTGCTCTATAATATCTCCTACTCTATCTTATATTTAAATTATTATATACTAATTTTTTATCTCATTCATCTCATCATCATCATCATCATATATCCTACATCTATTACATAAATATATATTTTATGTCCCCTAGAGAGATTTGACCCTTATAGGGCACCTTTTACTCCATCTTCCTTGTTGGCCTTAGGTTTTGCAATTCCTATGTGGTAGCTTTTGTTTTTAATGCCCTATAACCTACTAACATCATCCCCACTTTATAAAATTATGTCTTATCCTTAAGACATGTTGCTCAATTCCCAAGAAGAATGTGTTTGTAGATAATTTTCAGTTGTTTATGTGCAGTGTCCCATTGTTGTTTCACTTGCTTGAGGAATTTGATTTCTCCTTGAGTGCTTATGTTTGTTGCTTCTACCTTTGTAAGGGTAGTGGGCAAGTGTACTCGTTGTGTTAATTTTTTAGCTTCTCCCAAGATTCCAGTTAAGTGCACTAGTTTGATTCCCATTGTGTATCTAAGTTGTTTGATCTACATTTGTATTTGCTCTCTATGATCCTAGACTTGTAGTTGAGTGCGTAGATTCTCTATTTGTGCTCTTATTGTACCATCCATATATTTTAATGGGTCATATGAGGTGGAAGTAAATACTATTTGGAACTCCAACTGTGAGATCTAATCTTTTAGATCTTTGGTTAGATTGGGCCACTAAAGACAAAATTGATAGAGTATGTTTGCCTCTGCTATACTCCCTTTTATGCTCTTTATTTGCACATCCAATTGCGAGTGAGCTACCACACACCTCTTTGTGGCCTCCTCTATTTTATTTTTCAATATTTTCTCCTAATCCTCCTAACTTATCTTGTCTTTTTATGATTGAAATTTTTCTTGTAAGTCATCTACCAACTATTTGAGTTGTTGCAATAGTGGGAAGAAAGCATTTCTTTGCATTTGTTGTATGGAATATTTCCCATCACCTCTTGTAGTTTCTATACACTTTCCAACTGATGTTGTAGGATTTCTTCCTTAGTGGTAGCATGAAATATATCCCCTAATTGGAGCTTCTATAATGGGTAAATGCTTGATAGATTCACTTCAAAACCAACAACTAGAAACTATAGTAGCTGCAATGTGGGTGTTGGTTGCGATTGCTTATGTTGCACCAAAAATTCTTTAATTGATTGTATGGGGGAGGTGGATGTGGAGGCCTCTATAGTGTTTACCTCTTGTTCCCCATCATCTCCTGCACTCAGTTAACCACTTCGTAGAGCAGTTATTATTTGATGCTTTTTGGAACTCTTCCTCCAAGATGGAGTTATGGACTTTTTTGGTGAGCTTTGTGGTTTCTTTTTGCACTTTTTGTTTTCTCTTCCTCCATTAGGGTTTCTACCCTTTATTTTTTATAAATCTCTTTATCTTGAGCTTACTCTAGCTACTCCTTTTGCTATGTTGTAAGGTCTGACCCAATCACCTAGATTTCCTTGTCTCTTCTCTCCTCTTCTATTCTTAGGGATTTTTTCCTATTTTCCCATAGTGTAATAATGATTAGCTTTAGAAAGACATTAATTACTTCTTATAAACTATTATTGAATTTTCTTGTGTACTTAATAAGGAACTATATTATTCTCTTTATTTTCCTCATCTACTTCTTCATACATGCTCAATACTTGCAGTAACATACTGTGATAGATGATGGCATTTATTGTGGCCATGACATCAATCGCCTATTGTGGTCACTCTAAAGATTCTAGTTGTTGTATCTACACTATTTTCTCCTTCTTCTTCTTCTTCTTCTTCTTCTTCTTCTTCTTCTTCTTCTTCTTCTTTTGTAGAGATTTCTATACCTCCTCAACTTCTTATTCTTCCTCCTCTTATTTGGAAAGTTGAATTATATTCCTTTTCATTGATTGTTTAGATCTTTTCGTAGTGTAGAAAATTGTACGTTCTTGAAAGTGATGCAACTTCACACTTAATTTGGACCTATTTTGGCACCCTTGCATTAATTACCCTTTAAAATCATCATTAATAGGCCCCTAAGACTCATTATCTCGGATCTTGAGGCTTATTTCACCTAAAAACCCGACAAAATCACTTAAAACATAGAAAATATTAAAAACCCACCTCAAAACGCTAGGCTGGGACTCATTCACCACCTTGGGTGAATGAGTCCCCCTAGGTGGGACCCATTCGCCAAGGCTGGCGAATGAGTCCCATTTGGGGTAATTTTCAAATTTGAGTGGGAAATTCACCATTTTAATTCAAATTTTTGGTGGATGTCAGCCTTTGAGATCTTGATAATGGTCAATTAGGTGTTAATTCCTATATAAACAAGTTTCTAAGTCATTTTTATCATCTAGCTAATCTATGCAAGCATTCTCAAGAGAAAATTTTAAGATCTAAGCATTCAAGAGTCTTCACAAGAGCATTCAAGAGCAAGTGATCAGCAAAGTTGAATCTTGGGAGCAACATTAAAGTGTTTTTACAGGTATTTAAGCTCACTTTTATTCAATATCTAGCATTTTCAAGGGTTGATCATGGATTTCTATGGTGAATCATGATGGATTCTAGGTTGGGGAGATGCAACTAGCCATCAAACCAAGCCTAAGGACTTGTTTCCTAAGTGGTTCCATCCTCCATTATCACTCTAATTTCAGCATAAGGAAGGTATAAGCATCATTAGGGCTTGTTTGGGGTGATTAGAGATCTCTCCAAGTGATTCATTCATCTGCATACTTCCATTCTTACATCATATTCTTGCACATTAGAATAGGATTGCATCATGTTTCATATTTCTTATTCTTAGACTCACTTAAGGCTAGGGTTTTCATGCACATTTCATCATTTCTATCAAGGTTTAATTACCAAACTAGGGGTTTGACCAAGGAAAACCCCCCATTAGCAAATCAAGTTTATATTCTATTTTGCAAGTCTTTTCGCAGATTAGGATCCAAAACTCAAGTTGGAAAGAAAGAGCAGGTGTTGAAGTGCAGATCAGAACTTTAATTTCTTGAAAAAGCATGATTCCCACTATAAGTTTTTGCCAAATCTATTTGTAGATTTAGATACCCTTTTTCCTAAACTAGGCTCTCATGCAGAAATCTAGATCTAGGACTGATTCGCCCAGATTGGCGAATGAGTCCCGGTTGGTCAAAAAGTCAAGTTTTCTAGTGTTCCAGAGCTGCAATCAGTCATTTCTAGATTCTAGGTCCACAATAATTATCTTATTTCTTTTTTGTTTTGTTTACTTGCATTTATAGGTCATTTGGTAGGTCATTACATTGAATTAGGGTTTTGTATTGCATCTTGCATTTCATTATCTTTTCCAAGTCTAAACTTGGTGGTGAACCTTTATTAGATCATATTCAGCCCTTAGAACATCCCTCTTACAAGATCTATTTCTCTTTCGCATTAAGATCTCAAGGGTTTTTTTTGAGTGAAAGTTAGTGAAGATTGTCATTCTAGGTTCTAAACCCTAGAAACGAAACATTTTTCCACCTTTCACTTTCTTTGCAACCTGAATTTAGAATATCATAATTTTGATTTGGAGTACATTATCATCCTAGATTTGACTTGCATTAACATTTCATTAGGGTTTGCATTAGTTAGTTTTTATTCTAGGGTTTCAAATTTTGCATTAGTGAAAGCTCATATAGCTTGCATTTTTGCATCTAATTTCATTGAAAATCATTCAAAATCTACATTTGCATCTTAGATATAGATCATAAAACATAAAAAACATAAAATTCAATTAAAAAAAATCTAATTTTTTTGAAAAAAATCCTCCCTTGGGCTCATTCGCCACCTTGGGTGAATCAGTCCCTCTACATATTATGAACTGCATTTTACAGAATTACATTCTCTTTTTTTAAGCTTTTGTTTGTTGTCGTTTCTTTTCTATTTTAGTTTGCCTACTTTTTGTTACATTCAAATCATACAAGTAGTATAATTTACATTCATTGCAATTGTTGATAGAATTAGATTCTTTCACTTTTCATTTTTAGCATTTAGATTAGATTACATTAGAAAAATTAGAAAAAAAAAAACAAAAACAAGACCCAACACCTAAGCCACTTGGAGAAAGTATAGTTATTTGACTATGTCAAATATCTCTTTCCAAGTCAACCTAACCTTCAAGACTTTTAGTAGTGATGACTTTGACATGTTAGATGAAGTCTTTGAGGATTTAATCTCACAACATTCATCCACTAAGGCTTGTTATGAAAAACCAAAACCAAGAGAAGTTAATGTGATTCAACCTCAACTCATCCTTTACCCACCTTCACACAAACCACGACCTAAAAACAAGCCTGAATTTACTCTTTACCCACCTAAGAACAATGTTTTTCAGCAATCAAATAATAATATCATTTCTCATACATACAACTCTTGAAACAACCCACAACCAAGGAAACCAACTCCAACAACCTTACCTTTTCCTAATCCCATTTTTCCTAGTGCTCATCATTTAACTTCACATAGTGGGAAGGAGTATGATCTTGTTGAGCAACTTAAAAATACTCCTGCAAAGATATCCCTTTGGGACCTAATTCAGAATTCACCTAACTACCACACTATGCTTCAAACAGCCTTACAACAAGTAGTGGTTCCTCCTAGTACAAATGTAAATTATGTAGCAACTCTAATACAAGGAATGAATACAGTCAATGCAGACAACACCTTTCATCAACATGAGTTGCCTCCTTTGGAATTGAGAAAGAAAAATGATTCCTTCAAGATAATAACCAAATTCAATAGAATAGGAATAAAAAGGACCCTTGTTAATAATGGCTTAGCCCTTAATGTGTGTAGTGTGAAAATTTTAGATAGGTTGCATGTAGATAAATAAAAAATGGAACCTGATTCCTTATCAATTCGAGGATTTGACAGTGTAGGAAAACAACCACTCGGTGTGATTACTTTACCTATTATAGTCATAAAGGCTACCTTACAAACTCCTATTCATGTTATGCCTCATAATCTTTCATACAATCTTATTTTGGGAAGACCATGGATTCATGAGATGCATGTGGTGCCTTCAACTCTTCATCATATCATGAAATATATCTATAACAACAAGGTATACCAAGTTGAAATAGACCCTGAGCTTGAGAGTTGTTTACAAGTTGAAAAAGGAATGACAAGTCCTCTAACCATATTGATTCCAACATCGAAAATAGAACCTATAGAAGAAGTCAAACAAGAAATGGAAACAGTGTCAAAATTACTAGACGATGATTGGGGTTCCTTGGAGTTCACACCCTCGTTTATGGGAGAATACATAATCACAAGAAAAGAAGATGAAAAACAAAAGCAACCAATAGTCATGTCAACTCATAACTCGAAAGAAAATTCACAAGCATCTACCTCATCCACTCTTGAAGAAGATACAAGCTATACAACAAAGTTTGATGAGATCAATTATCAACAACCACCAAACCTGAAAGAAATGGAAAAAATTTATGGGAGAGGTTATGAACTTGTGAAACAACTTGGTTATAGTGGTAAAGGTTGTGGAAAGAAAGAACAAGGCATTCATGTCCCTATAGAGCCTAACACACAAGAGATAAAAACTGGTTTGGGGTATTGCCCTTCTAAGATTACACAAGCAACAAAGAGACCATTGTTAAATATCAACACCATCATGTGCAAAAAAAAAAAATCAATCTCACCTTGAAGCATCCTGAATTGCTTGATATGGATTCCAAACCATCATGGGAATACTTTGAGGATGATGAAACCTTGAAGAAAATGTTAGGATTTTATGACAAATCATCCACTACTCCTCAAAAGAAAAAGGTTACATGCACTACATATGATTAGCACCAAACAAAAAGATGCAGAAAAGGAAAGTAATGGGATAGATATGAGTAAAGAAGAATACAACCCTGAATTTCCAAAACCAAGTGCACTTCCTCTCGGAGATACAATTGACATACCAATGGACATCAATGATAAGGAGAAAGTTATTAAGATAGGAAAGTTCCTTGATGAGGAAGAACAAGAAGATCACACAATGTTACTCCATGACTTTCCTAAACTTTTTGCTTGGAAATATTCGGATATGCCAGGAATTTATGCTAAGATAGTGACACATAATATAGTCCTTGCTAAAAATGCTAAACCGGTGAGATAAAAGATACGAAAGATGAATCCTAAGATAGCCTTGCTAGTTAAGGGAGAGATTGAAAAACTCATTGAGTCTGGTTTCATAAGACCTATAGATTATTCTCCTTAGATCCCAAACATTGTCGCAGTCACAAAACCTAATAATCGTATTAGGATGTGTACGAATTTTTGTGATTTGAATAAAGCATCTTTAAAAGATGATCTTCCCCTTCCTAATATCGACATGATAGTTGAATCGACTACAAGACATGCTTTGTTGTCATTCATGGATGGATTTTTTGGTTACAATCAAATCTTTATCAACCCTCAAGATCAATATAAAACAACATTTACAACAGTTTGGGGAACATTTTGTTGGGTCATGATGCCTTTTGGATTAAATAATGCAAGCCCAACATATCAACAAGCTATGACATTAATATTTCATGATTACATACATAATATTTTAGAAGACTATGTTGATGATATTCTAGCCAAATATTTAACAAGACAAGACAATGTGAATGTCCTTCGAAAAATCTTTGAGTGAATGCAAAAATACAACATGAGGTTGAATCCGAAAAAGTGTGTCTTTGGTGTAGATAGTGGAAAAATTCTAGGTTTTATTGTATCTCACAGAGGCATCGAGGTGGACACAAAGAAAATTGATTTTACAGTTAGCATGCCACCTCCTAAAAACATCTCTCAATTGTGCACATTACAAGGAAGAATTCAAGCTATCTGTCATTTTGTAGCATCTTTAGCTGATCGAATGTTACCATTTACAAATATTATCAAAAAGGATGTGCACTTTGATTGGAAAAAGGATTGTAAATAGGCTTTTGAGAGTTTGAAGGGGTATCTTGCAACTCCACCTGTTTTACAACCCGCTATGCAAAACAAACCATTCATCCTTTACATAGTCACATTAGCCCATGCTCTCGCAGCATTGTTGGCTCAACAAGATGAAAGCGATAAAGAGCATCATGTTTATTATATTAGTATAAATTTGATTGATTATGAGAAACGATACACAACAATAGAAAAACAATGTTTGGCTCTTGTATTCACTACAAGTAAATTGAGACATTATTTATTGAATATGGAAATACACATGATTACAAAATTTGACCCTCTAAAACATCTTTTCAATAAAACAAATTTATCAATACGCTTGGATAAATGGGTTATATTGTTAACAGAGTTTGACCTTAAGTTTATTTCACAAAAAGCAATTAAAGGAAAAGCCTTAACTGACCACTTAGCTGATGCTCCTTCACCCCTAGCATTACCTAATGTCGAAACATTTCCTGATGAGAATGTGTGAACTATTCAAAAAGACGACGAAGTATGGGAATTATACTTTGATGGATCTAAGTGTAGAATAGGCTTCGACACTGGGTTATAATAGTTTCGCCCATAGGAAAGCCTATTCCCTTATCATACCACTTAAACTCCCTATGCACCAACAACACGACATAATATGAAGCATTAATTTTTGGATTACACACAATTTTAGCTTTGGGAGTTCCAAATATCAAGATATTTGGTGATTCACAGTTAGTCATTAAGAAAATAAATGGAACATATAAAGCAAAGCATGAAAAACTATCGAAATACAAGGATCTCAATGAATTTGTTAGAGAATTTTGAATCATTTACCATTGATAACATCCCATGAAAGGATAATCAACATGCGGATGCAATGGCAAGTGTATCTTCTCTTATATCACCTCAAGATCCTTCAAAGGATTTCACATTTACTGTTCATCTAATTATGAAACCATTGATTGATTCCAAAATCGAGGATGTATTAATAACAACTATGGAAAGCTCTAATGAATGGTATTCACCAATATTTAATTATTTCAAAGATGGTACCTTTCTTGAGTTGACAACTAAAATACTCGAGATCATCTTCACAAGCTTGCAACTAAGTATATCATTCTCGCTGACATATTATACAGAAGATCCTTTAATGTCCTTTTACTTAGATGTCTCAAAGCATTCGAAATCCAAATAGCACTTGAAGAGGCTCATGCGGATGCCTGTGGAGGTCATTTTGGAGGAAGATCATTAGTTCAAAAACTCGTTCACATGGATATTACTAGAGGCATAATGAAAAAGATTTCTTTGAATATGTTAAGATATGTCAGAAATGTCAAGAACATAGCAATTTGATCCACGCTCCTGCTTTTGAGCTTCAAGCCCAAATTCCTATTTGGCCATTCTCAATATGGGGATTGGATCTAATTGGAAAAATTTCACCACCTTCCTCTGACGGACATACCTTTATAATCATTACGACAGATTATTTCACAAAATGGGTAGAAGTTATTCCTCTTCAATCAACAACTGTTGCTGTAATATGTCATTTCATATTGGAACACATTATTGCTCACTTTGGACTTCCTTTTGCATTGATTTCAAACAATGGGACACCATTTCAGAATAATGATGTGAAGAAATTCCTTGAAAAATTTAATATCCAACATCACTTTTCAACACCTTATTACCCACAATCTAATGGTCAAGTTGAATAAAATAATAAAACTCTCAAACAAATCCTAAGAAAGACAGTAAACAAGCACAATAAGGATTGGCACACACAATTGACATATGCATTATGGGTTTATCATACTAGTATCAGGAAATCCACTGGGGCTACTCCCTATCACCTTTTCTATGGTACCGAGATGATTATGCCCTTGGAGTTAGAAATCCCTATGTTAAAGATTGCTCTTCAAGGACTTATTGATGATAACACTTATAAAGAACAATGGTTGCACGAACTTGAGATGCTTGATGAACAACGCATTAATGCTCTTGAGCATCTCCAAGTTTATGCTAGAACATTACAACATAGTTATAGTGAGCATGTCATCCCTCGTGTATTCAACAAAGGTGATTTGGTCTTATTCAAAAATCAACGTAACATTAATGTAGACCTGACTAAAAAAGGGAATTTCAGTCCTAATTGGTTAGGACCTTACATAATTAATTAAATTTATGGATCTGATGCATACACATTAATAGAAATGGATGGAATACCCCTCAAAGACCCTATTAATGTCACGCATTTGCGTTGGTATTATGTCTAATATTCTTGAACAGTATGAATTATAAAGCAATGTTGTTAGAGTTAGTGGATATTCTATGTGCTCTCGCATTGCTTCGTTCTTGACAAATAGTTATTTGTGTGTCTTGAATACTAAAGTGATTATTTAATTCATTATAAGTGATTACTTTAGGGTTCATGCTATTCAACTTCATCTTGTGTGTTATGTTAGATTAGATCCTTATATGCATTTAATGTTCATAGGTGAATTTAATTTAGCATAACATACTTATCACAATGTTGCATTTAAAATAAACTAGAATGAGTTTTAATTAGATCACATTAAACATGTTAAATCATGGAGATATTCATTAAATATTCTTATAAAGATTATTTAATTAATCACATTGCCATTTAACATCATAAAACATCAAATGCTCATATATATATATATATATATATATATATATATATATATATAGGTTTTGTGTACATGTCATCAATATATACAATGCTACTAAGGTATGTGACTACCAAGACCCTCGAAACCTGGTGGTCACATCTATCTAGTGGCGGTTTGTCAGGAGATGGTGGTATGTGATCGTGATCATGATTCATCGATTGTACTAAGATCAAATTGTAAGCCTTGTACCTATCCAAGGGCCTCCTGATGCTCCCCTACTATTTGATCTCTCTCTGCCTATTGTCTAGCTACCTTAGACTGTAGTCTCTCAAACTTTGTTGGGTCCAAGATGACTATGCATCTTGGGCAACATCGACTCGGTGGATGCACCTCCTAAGACTCTCATACATTTCCCATAGTCTCACATATAACCTGAACAACTTTAGGTCCTACTCCACGATGGGTGGGAGCACATAGTCTAAGTCAGTGGCCTCCTTGTCGACTAATGGGGGCACTGCCTCTGCAGCCACCTGACGATAGAGATCATGAAGATCTCTCACATATCTTGCAAGATAAAAACCATAAACATAATCAGTATACATCATGATATATATGTATACATAAAATTAAAGCATAAAACATAAGAATAAGCATAAAGCATGACGGTAAATAAAATATCATCACCTAGCTCTCTAGCAGGTTGTGTGATGTCAGCCTTGTCGTGTGCAAGGGGCATGGAGGATGTCCTAGCCTCTCCATAACTGTGGGTACTAGTTCCTGCTATGACTACTAATCATGATCTAGTAACATGAATGGGAGATGGATCTCCTCACTCGTGCCTCGTTGGATCCTCATCTGCTGCCTCACCACCCTCACTCATTGACTGCTCCTCCTCCTCATCTCCACCCTCCTAGCCATCATAGTCAGTATAAATGTATCCTCATCATAATCCTCATCTATCACATTTGTAAATATTTTTGCAACCCTGTAGTGTGTCTCCTCAGCCATGTTCTCTACCTCATCTCCCTCATCTAGGAGTGGCCCTGCATCACCTATCAGCTCATCCATCTAGAATATGGGAGTTGGTTGTGATACTATCGACCACTCCTCATATTCATCTATGGTATCCACATCATCAGCGTCAGAGATCGGAGGCATATCATGATTTGAGAACTCAGATTCACTGTAGACAACATCCTCAATAGTGAACTATCTAGAATCACCAAGTCTCTGAGCACTTCGTACTGACCTCCTAGAAAAGGGCCATGCCTTGGGTGCTATCTAAACCTAACCAAACTAACACATGATGCGATCATAGCATAAAGGTCATACTATGTAATCATGTACGTCAATCAAGAACGTTTCCATTTGCAATCTCCTCATTTGTCGAGTCTCATCTGGCCACTTTAGCACAAGCTGATAAGGTCTCCAAAGGATCTCATCCTCCTCCATTCATTCAAATCAGACTCTTCCAAAAGTGTAAGTCCCCATAGTACCAAAGTCGTCGTAGAGGATAGTTGAAAGCTTGAGGATACCCCAAGGCTATCGGACTTGGGAACCTTGTTGGTCTAGTGCACATGATATGCTCTAGGTACCACACCTATAGAAGCATACAATGTGCCATGTTGTCCACCTACTGAAATACAAATCGTCCAAGATCATAGTACAAATACGCTAGGATGTTGTACCCCCAGACGTACATGGTCTTGTGCTCTACCATTCTATGAATCATGTGTACTATTCCACCCTCCAAGTGTGCTCCCTGGCCACTAGGGATGAGTACTAGTGCAATTTTCATCATCATAATGGGTGATCCCACAAAGCTAGTTTACAATTTTTGAGAGGAATTGATTTTTGCTGAAATCACATATTTTTAGAAAATATAATGATTTAAGCCTTAAAAAGTTCCATTTTAAGGATTCCAATTGAAGAGGATTTGATCAAACCACCTTAGATCAAACCCCCTTGGATAGAACCTCGCTAGTTTTAAAACATACCTATAAATGAGTCTCCTTTACACCTATCAAAATGCTGATAAAAAATCTTGTGAATAGATAGATGAGAGGGTGAGGAATTAGATAGGTATAACTGCATGTCGTATTAAATCTTGTGAAATGATTGCTCCACTCGGAAACATAATCACTCGCCCCGAATCGAAACTCAGAGTATACGGTGTACGTCCTCCAACGTGATGGTCATCTCACCGGTAGGCAGATGAAATGTACACGTATTTTCATCCCATTGCTCTGCTAATGCCATCAACATCAGATCATGGTACCTCATGGGGGGCATGAGGTACGCCCAGTATAATCCTACGGTCTATAAAAGCTCTATATCCTCCACTGAAAGAGTGGGAGTTAAGTCTCGAAGGAAGCTAATATGTTTTCCACCCAAAGGTTGTTGCAAATAGGTGGGAACCTAACAAAAAATAAAAAATTGTATCCTATAAGCAGTCTAAACTCTTAAATCTTTACATCAACAATCATAAAAGTATACTAAAGTTGTTCTAGTGTACTTTCCTAGAGGTCCTAGACACTTTAGACCCCTTTTGGGAGACTTCTCAAAGAAATGGGACACTTTTCAATAAAGTGGAACACTTTGCGAACAAAAGGGACACTTTACGGAAAAAAGGGGACACTGCAAAAAAAAGGGACACTTTGCAGAAATTTTTTACAAGGCCCTAGATTAACCTAGAAATGCGTAAAAATCATAAAATAACTATGTAAGGACAAAGCTAAGGCAGAAAAATCAACTCACCTCATGATCATGCTTGCCATGGGCCACCTAGTCTCACAGGACGTCCAATCTCGCAAGCTCAACATTTTCAGCTACTCTTCAATCACTTTCAAGCTACAAAAAGGTAAATGAAAAAATAGTTACAATTTACTTCACTTTTTGCTCTCATATAAGTTAAAATTAGGGATTTTACTATATTAGGGTTAAAAAGTGCCTTTCATTCAAACCAACATAATAGGTGCTAGAGAGATCCGTTTTCGATGCTATTTATTTTGTTGGAATCATGAGTCTACTCCCATCCTCATCAATTGTCTATCATTATGTGGTATGGTACTTGGAAATACCCTATGATATGACTTATCCTATTCGACGTGGTTAGAATGCTACCTTGATTCTACCTCTGTAAAGCAAGCAAAATCAAAGGGGGGCATACATCTACCCTCGAATTTGATTTCTAGAAGAATTTAGATAAGATGATTCTTGAACAACTAATAAAATCTTGTTGTAGTATGCGGTTCCTAACATTGTGGTTTTACAGATAGCTACAGTAGGGGCTTCATTCTCTCGTATTATGATTAAACTTGTATGTGTATCCTTTTATGAAATAGAGGTTATTATTGGATTCCTTTAGCTTGCATATGCATGTAGAGTCATATATTGGGCGCTAAAGTGGGGGCTAAATGTATTGTAGAAAATTGTAAGCTCTTGAAAGCAATACAATTTCACACTTAATTTGGACCTATTTTGGCACCCTTACATTAATTACCCTTTAAAATCATCATTAATAGGCCCCTAAGATCCATTATCTTAGATCTCGAGGCTTATTTCACCTAAAAATTTGATAAAATCACTTAGAACACTGAAAATCTAGAAAACCCACCTCAAAAAGCTAGGGTGGGACTCATTCGCCACCTTGGGCGATGAATCCCCCTAGGTGGGAACCATTCACCAAGGGTGGCAAATGAGTCCCATTTGGGATAATTTTCAAATTTGAGCGGGAAATTCACCATTTTAATTCAATTTTTTGGTGGATGCCAGCCTTTGAGATCTAGATAAGTCAATTAGGTGTTAATTCCTATATAAACAAGTTTCTAAGTCATTTTTATCATCTAGCTAATCTATGTAAGCATTCTCAAGAGCAATTTTCAAGATCTAGGCATTCAAGAATCTTCACAAGAGCATTCAAGAGCAAGTAAGCAACAAATTTGAAGCTTGGTAGCAACATTAATGTGTTTTTGTAGGTCTTCAAGCTCACTTTTATTCAAGATCTAGCATTGTCAAGGGTTGATCATGGTTGTCTATGGTGAATCATGATGGATTCGAGGTTGGGGGGATGCAACTAGCCATCAAGCCAAGCCTAAGGACTTGTTTCCTAAGTGATTCCATCCTCCATTATCACTCTACTTTTAGCCTAAGGAAGGTGTAAGCATCATTAGGGCTTGTTTGGGGTGATTAGAGATCTCTCCAAGTGAGTCATTCATCTTCATACTTCCATTCTTGCATCATATTCTTGCACATTAGAATAGGATTGAATCATGTTTCAGATTTCTTAGTCTTAGACTCACTTAAGGCTAGGGTTTTCATGCACATTTCATCATTTCTATCAAGGTTTAATTACCAAACTAGGGGTTTGACAAAGGCAAACCCCCCATTAGCAAATCAAGTTTATATTCTATTTTGCAGGTCTTTTCACAGATTAGGATCCGAAACTCAAGTTGGAAGGAAAGGGCAGGTGTTGAAGTGCATATCAGAACTTTAATTTCCTGAAGAAGAAGAACGAGAGTGATTCACCAAGACTGATGAATGAGTCCCACTATAAGTGTTTTCCAAATCTGTTTGTAGATTCAGATACCCTTTTTCTTTAAACAGGCTCTTGTGTAGAAATCTAGATCTGAGACTAATTCTCCTAGATTGGCGAATGAGTCCCAATTGGTCAAAAAGTCAAGTTTTCCAATGTTTCTGAGCTGCAATCAGTCATTTCCAGATTCTAGGTGCATAATATTTATATTATTTCTTTTTTGTTCTGTTTACTTGCATTTATAGTTCATTTGGTAGGTCATTGCATTGAATTAGGGTTTTCTATTGCATCTTGCATTTCATTATCTTTTCCAAGTCTAAACTTGGTGGCGAACCCCTTATTAGATCACATTCAACCCTTAGAACATCTCTCTTGCAAGATCTCTTTCTCTTTCCCATCGATATCTCAAGGGTTTGTTCTTGAGTGAAAGTTAGTGAAGATTGTCATTCTAGGTTCTAAACCCTAGAAAAGCAACAATTTTCCACCTTTCACTTTCTTTGCAAAATTTCTTCTCCACACTCATTTGTACTAGGGTTTCTGATACTTCTTGCACATCTAGGGTGGTTATTGTTTGTGAGGATGATGTAGGGCCCTCATATTGTGCGTTAGTTGCTCCATGTAACCTTATAGACATTATTGCACTAGTGTGCTAGTTTATGGAAGTGTTGAAGAGGAGGAGGGTTGTGTTGTCCCTTTTGGTAGGATTCCCCATTACTTCTACAACAGTTCCTTGTTCTTCTTGAACTTCTCCTTTTCTTTCTTCTTATGGATTTGGTCCATGATTTCTTTGTATATCCTAAATCTCTCTACATTTGGGTCCTTTAGTTTTCTCAAGATATTTGTGGCATATGTGTCTACTTCCCTCTGTGATACCTCATATGGTATCTTAGGAATCCATGTTGTCCTTAGCTCCACTACCTCCATGCATGTGTAATATTTATCTACTAGGAAAGTGATGGTGTCAATATACTGCTTTATAGACTCTATGGTATCCACTCCCTAACCTGTAGATGTTGTTGGAAGCTCTTGAAGAAGCCCTAGTATGCGGAAGTTTATGTTGTTTTGTCTGGGAACTATAGATTATGGAGCTTTATTTGTGTCACTATTGGTAGGTTTATCTTCCAGACTTTACCTTTGAATGTAAGTAACTTTTCAAGAAGTAGAACACTAGGCATATGAGTGATTTTTTCGTATCGAAAGTTATACCGAGATATTTTTATTTTATGTAAATTCTCTATGAGTTTCTCTCTCATTACCTTGTAGAGGTTGAAATCCCTCTCCTCCACCACCATCTGATATGTGATATGGATTTTTGTTGCTATTACAGAGTCCTCTCTATTGACATAATAGATTTTATATGTGATACCCATAGTGGCATACTGTACAACAAGGTTTGTGATTGCCCAGATGCTTAAACTCCATCTATCTGGTGTAGCTTCCATAAGCTTTGTTAATTTTTCATTTTTGATAGCTTTCTTGGTAGGGATTTTTCCTATCATGCTTAGCCCCATTACCATGCGAACTTCCTCCTTTGTGATATGGTAGTGTTTGTTGAGGTAGATGAATTCATCATGCACTCTACTCAAGACTAACATATCCTAGTCATTTTCATTGTAAAAGTCTAGGTAATCTTCCACACATACAAATTATTTTGTCCCACATCCTAGTATTGTGGTTGACATGAGCATTTATTTGGAGTGAGAGTAGGGTTTGTCGAAGCTCCTTAAACTTTGTATGATCTATTTTTGCAATCGGCTCGTGGATGCACTTCTTGGCATCTTCTATGTACACCACATCTATGGTGATTCTTGAGAAATCCATGTCCTTGTCTACCTCCATTTCCTTGCATGTGTATTTCTTATATTTTGATCTTAGATTCTCTGTGACATTTACAAGGGTTGGTGTTGCCCTTTTCAGCTATGTTTTCTTGTAGGGATAATAGAGCTTGGTTAGCATTTTTTCACTAGAGATTTTGAGTTCAAAGTGAGAATGAAGCGGGTGTAGTGGCATTTAAAAAGGTTCAGGGCTGAGTTGGTGGTCATTAATTTCTTTCCTATTGAATTTCATGGGATTTTCTAGCCATTTGTAGCCTTTGATCACTAATGGTTTAATTTTGTTGTTTATTGATTTATAATACATAATTTACAATATATGTCTTTTTTACCTTTATGATCTCCACCCTTATGTTTGGTGGTAGTTCTTAAGTCTTGCACCATTTACATACCCTTTTATGTGATCTTCGTCTAGCCCTCTTAGTCTTACCTAGAAAGTGATACATAAATAAAGATGGTTTTTCGTTCTTTGACATGTTCTCCAAATTCCTAGATAATTATCTAGATGGTTTAAATGGATTAGGGTTAGTCCTTAAATACACCACCTAGTGTGTAATTTGAAATAATTTGCACTTTAGCTAGCTCATAACATCTAATAAGAGGGAAACATGGGCCTAATTTAAGAAATTTGAATTTAGATGCTAAAGTTCAAATCTATATGTGCAAAAGTCAACTAGGTCAATTCCACACCTACATATCTAAACTAGGGCAAGGAATGGTAGATTTAGAAGAGAACTTGTCCATGGTAGAATCTACAAAATAGATGAAAACCTAAAAACTAGTGGAGGAAAATGATACTAAAAATATATAAATAAAAATGATTCAAGAAATAAACATAGCATTTAAAAAGTCTTCAAGAGAGTAATACAAATGTTTCAAAAAACAAAATAGTATTAAGAGAGATCAAAAGTATAAAGTTACATGAAGTAAAATTGTATCAAAACAAACTAAGAGAGAGTATATAAGCTAAGTGATCGAGAGGTGGAAAATATGACTAACGTGAGTAATAAAAAATAAGAAAATGAAACTCTCGTGGAATATAGTGGCACCTTACACTCCACTAACACTTATATTCACTTTATTAACATAAACAAAGTTTAAATAAAAGTTTAAGGAAAACCTATACTTACAATCCAAACTCTAAGATTATATGAAGATATAATATATATATAATAAAAAATTTACCAACTTCCATATCAAAATATATAATTTTATATACTAATTAACACATAAAAATTTAAATTTTCACTATTACTACTCAATTTAATATGTAATAATATAAACTTTCTAATTGTTAAATGCACAGGTCAAATGTCTATTGGCCATAGTTGTTGGAAGCTCTTTTATAAAGAGAAATCAAATCTTTTAACTATAAAAGCAAAAATCACCTAACCAACTAAACCATAACCCAAATATAGTATTTAAAGCCTCTTTAATATTTAAAAGAAATGATTCTTACCCATAAGTTTTATCTTATGTATGTCTTTTTCATACCTACGGATTTTGTGCTAAAGTTTAGATCCTCAATCATGCCAAATTGATTTTACCAATTAAATATGTCATTCATTATAATAAGTGCACATAGATTTTTTTAATTGTCCTACTATACCAAAAATATCTTAAATATGTTTTTATAATAAATTGATCATAACATTGTGCTTTCTAAAGGTGGAGAGAAAATAAATGTTTTTTCTTAAGAGCACAATTGTAGTTGGTCGCTTAGCCACCCCAAAATTATTGATTTTTTAAACTTTTAAGTGGAATGACTGAATTTCAAAAGTTAGGTCGACACGCTTGTAAAGAAATAAATTGCTTTTATTTCCCTCTAATAATACATCTAGACTTTAATGTTAATCAATTTAACTTAAATTTAATAGAGTTTGAGATTGGAATAAATGTTTTAGGTTCAAGTAAATGAAATGATTGAAAGGGAGCAAAGAGTTTATTTGAAATATTGTTTTTGTATGAAGTTGATATGCTAGTGATTAAAAGTTGGAAGTTGGGATTTGATTGTAGAATAATGATTAGGATTTACATATATGGTTTTTTAAATTGTTGTTATTTAAAATATAATTGTGCTTATGTTTAGGTTATATCACATTGTCTAGTCTAATTGACACAATATTTATTAAGATTAGTATGACCTAAAAATATGGTTGTATTTTTCTATATAGTTTTTTGAGGGCTAATTTGATCTCTTGAAACAAAATTGATTCAGTTATACATGTTTTTTAAGTAGGGGATTGTGTCAAAACATAAAATGGGACTTATTATAGGCAATTGAAACATGGGTAGGTATGTCGAAATAAAAATGAAAGAAATAAACAATCATGAAATGCATACATTTTTTTGAAATCCATATTTTTTAGCAATATAGATCTATTGTTTGCTCATTTTCTCCCTAATATGCAACAAGTGTCCATCGATCCTATCATTCCATTGAAGAAAATATATTATCAATTATTGCATTTAGTTACAAAATAGAATTAGTATTAATATGCCTTTAGAATTATGTGTAATGTGGAAAGTTCTTGCAAATTGAGGAGGGAGGATAAGAAAACATAAAATAAAATCTAAAAACTGTAATTAATAATACAACATGATACATAAATGATATTGAATAGAGAGTGCAACTTAGTCTATACATTACTTGTGTGAAAATGGTATTATAAAGTACATGAAATAGATTTTTTTTTTAAGAAATGAAACTTGTATAACAAAATCATTCCAAACAAGATTTAAGAAGATTTTTAAAATATTCATGTCATTTTTAAATACCATATATATTTTTTATCCCTTAGAAAAAAACTTTTGTACTAAAAATTATTAAATTTCTCAAAAAAATATAAAAGAAACATGGATTAAGTTTTGGTGCTTGCACATATTTTTTAAGTATCAAGATAATACAATAAATATGGGGACATATCTATAATTTTGGTTGACTCCCAGCATGGATATGTTGATAAAATCATATGCAATAGGTTAGAAATAAAGTAAAGTTATAAAGAAAAAATCATTAATGAAGGTAATAGGCTTAGGAAGTAGACTAAGTGAGTCCTATAACATGCTAAAGGAACTGTTATTAAGAAATTCACACTAGAACTTTTGAAGAATACAATTTTCATTTCTATATAGTAGGCTTTTTGTCACTAGATGATATATAGTCTAGCTAAAGTAATTAAAGAAATTAAATGTTGAAATAGATATGAGAATGAAGGATACATAAAGATAAAAAGTAATGTAATTCTTATCAATTTTCATGTGAAGTAATAATATCAAAATACAAGAGAGTAGTCAATATCTATTATAGAAATCATAAAAATCCTAATAAAATAATTGAAAAAAATAGAAAATCATCACTAGAAATTTCATAATGTCAATTGTAGAAAGAGAAGTATTATCATGTACAAATAAAAAAATTAATATACAACATTAATAATTTAGATAAGAGAGAAATACTAATGAACAAACATGGGGACAAGACCAAAATGATAGTAAATAGAACAATTAGTTTAGGGATGAAAATAAGGTATAGTGACATATGGATTAAGGATTTAAATATGATGCAAGATATAATATAAGGTTTGAGGACCTGTGGTTTATGGATCTAATAGATAGAAACAATTGGCCTATATGTAGAGGATTTAAATATGATATAAGATATAATATAAGGTTTGAGGACCTGTGGTTTATGGATCTAATAGATAGAAACAATTGGCCTATATGTAGAAATGATTATATTGTATCAAATAAGTAATTCAACAAAAATATATGAAGCACATGCCTTTTAAAATTGTTAGGAAGAAAGAAACATAAAACATCAAGACATAGAGAAAAGGATCAATAAATGGTATTATACCCCTAAAATAAAAGAATGATTATATTGTATCAAATAAGTAATTCAACAAAAAGATATGAAGTGTATGTTTTTTAAAATTGTTAGGAAAAAAAGAACATAAAACATCAAGAGATAGAAAAGGATCAATAAATGATATTATACCCCTAAAATAAAACAATTGGATAATCTTAGAGAAAATCACATTTACTAGTACTAATGAGAAGAAGTTAATTATATGTGAAGAGAAAGAATTATAATGAAGAATAATTAATACGTGATAACATGTAATGAGATAAAAGGACATCTCCAAATATAGATAAGGAATATGTCTATAAATTTTTGAGAAAGGATGATACCATATAGAACATGTGGTAGAGTCATGGTTTGTATGGAATAAGAATACTTAAAAAGGGAGCTATGATGTATTAGATACCATGAGTTCTTTGAAAGAATTAGGGAAAAGATATAGAAATTTAATAGAATTTTGAAAATCAAAATTTTGAAAAAATATAAATAACATTTGAATTTTTTAAATTTACTATTTTATTTTCACTATATTGTATTATAAAATAGTACATAAAGATAAGTCAAAATTTTTCAAATATAAACATTCATGCCTTAGAGACTTAAGACATTTTACAATCTCAAATGGTAGTTGGGTAGCCCATGTGTATGGTAAGTTCTTTTAGTACATTCTTGATGAAATATAGGCATATTTTTATGATTAATATTAGATTTGTATATACATTTGAGATAACATCCATCCATTTATAATATCTTGTCATTTGTAGTAGTTTTTGGTTATTTTTGGTACCATACTAGGTTTTGTGATAGATAGAAGTGGGAATAATGGTAGTGTCCTATGAGTTGTGGTAACATCTTAGGGAACTTCTAAATTAAATTTGATAATTTGATAATGATTAATATGTTTCAATATAGAAGAAAATTAAGAATTTGTTTTATTATTTTGATTGAATGAATAATAAAATTATGTTCTCTTTTATTATAGATAGTTATAAAATTGAGAGAGACAACACAATTCAATCTATTATATTTGTTAGATACATGATATTAAAATTGTAGAGATAATCATCTACATACACTTGCATTATATTAGGTTTTAATATGACTAGATATGTCATATAGTTTGTATCTATTGATGATGCTTTAAATAAAGAGGTGGAAACATGATGTGTTACTATTTAAATTAGTTATTGGAGATATTACTAGTATACTAGTAGATGTGTGGTAAATTATGCATCTATCAATATGAGTTGAGAAGGTTTTCATGAGAGTTCATCCCCCAAGAGATGTACAATTGTCTAGGCTAAAAGTTAGAGTGAATAATGAGATCTAGTGGACATACTAGTGTCTACTCCTCAAATATGTTAAATACTAAAATTATCATACAAATATAATGGAGATGGTAGTTCATTGCATGGTGGAGTGATAAAATATGCACATTTTGTTGGCTCTCAAAGTTGTGAAACCCTAATTTTATAAATATTAAATATACCTAAAGTCTTAGGGATGCCAACTTGAGGTGGATAACTTACAACATATGATTAGGTAGGGACAACAATAGAATAAGTGATAAATGTGGGCAACTCCTTATTTAGTATCTACTAGGCCAAGGGATTTTTCCTTGATGTCTTCAAGGTATCATAATTTTAAAATGAAAGAATAAACTCAAGGCCCTAAAAACCATACACAATGCACTAT
The DNA here is from genome assembly GCA_007115665.2 of Sequoiadendron giganteum. Classification (NCBI taxonomy): domain Eukaryota; kingdom Viridiplantae; phylum Streptophyta; class Pinopsida; order Cupressales; family Cupressaceae; genus Sequoiadendron; species Sequoiadendron giganteum. The sequence continues at coordinate 537,968,408 of CM021108.1, forward strand.
GAACTCTAAGATGTGTTAATTATAAGTTTCATGTTAGTGTTGGGCTATAGCTAGAATTCTAAGACCCATAAATTAAAAAATGAAAAATATATTACATATGCACACAAAGATAAAAATAGTACTATTCCCTAGTAAGTGAATCCACTTAACTTTACATATGCATGTACAAGAAAGATAGCATGTGTATGATCAACACAACATTTTTTAACTTTATGAAATATAAGATACATCATGAATTAAGTCACTAGATCGTACAAGTATGGTATAACCTAACTCTATCAATAAGCTAATGAGAATAAGAGAGTATGATTTGGAATATGTTTGACCTATCACTCCTATTGGTGACTTGAGTTGTGAACCCCAAATACATAAGGTTAGATATTCTCTCAAGTTCTAAAAGTGTAAAACTTGGGAAGAGTATCACAAAATCTATATTCGGTCTAAGCAATTTAGGACCAATTATTGTGGTGAGTAAAATCTCCTTCAAGATTGGTTTTATAAGACCAAGGGGGTTTCCCTAAGGTGCTAAAATAATTGGTACTACAAAGCTTGAATAATTGCCTTGCTACAAACTATACCAATTACATAGTGTATCCCTAGATCTATGGGTGTCACAATATACCTATGGGTAAAAATACAAACCTGTATCACACTTTATAAAGGAATCGACCAACACAAACAAAAATTATCAACTTTGATTGCATAAAAGTGGTCTTTATGTTTTAAATTTCAAAATGATGTAAACTAACAAAATGTAGAAATCTTGATGAAGTTTATTCCTGTAATTTTTAAAATTTAAAAGAAACTGTTTAATATTTTTAATATAAATTTAAGAGCAGATTTTAAATTGCTAAAAATTCCAAAAAAAAGTGGCGTTGAGTTGACGTCAAGAAAAAAATAGAAAACAATTTTATTTTCCCCTAATTTCTTTTTTCCAAATAAATAATTTCAATATCTAGTACATGAAAAATTAAATAAAATTGATGTATATTTTCCTTGTAATAACATTTTAAAGTCAAAATTTGATAGTTTTCATTTGGCGTCAACTATTATCTATTTAAAAAAAAATCCATATGCATGTTTGAAAAAATATTTTTGAATACCACTAACTTGACAAAAGGACCTTGAATGTGACATAGAATATCACTATCTAGAAGTCCATTTATTTGAAAATTCACATAATAAATTTACTTATTTTTCTCTTTGATGGAGGAATTTATATCATCCGCAAAGAACTTTTAGCTACCCGATATAGGACCACAAGCCTTTAGGCTAAAACCTTTTCAACTAAGAGCCAAAGATTGATGGGTATCCATTGCACCATATTCTCTTGGGACATAATCACATGATATTCTTTTATGTGAAATTATTTGAAAATTCACATAATAAAATTTGAAGAACATAAGAAACTAAATTCATAGATATATAATAATTTTGTAGCTACAAACTAGATCTAGAACTCTGAATTGATCTAACACAAACCAAAATATAATATTTTTATTCTAATTCAGATACAATAATAATACTTAAAAATTATAATTTAATTATTAATCACATTAGGGGAGAGGACAGAGTACCTCGACATGTTCCAATAGTTGTTATAGCATTTGTTGATTTAGTGTCCAATATATTTAACAATATTGGACCAATAGTTGTGAATCTGTGATTGTAAAGTTGTTAGTGTTGATGATGACTACCCATAATTGAATGATCTAAAAAGCAACAAATCATGTGATGCCACATAGTGCACCAATAAAACAGATTTAGTGCACAAATATTGGTCTCACTATTTTTTGGACCTTTTTGAACACTTCCACAAAAAAAATGCTGATGTGGCATCATATTTGATGATGTACCCCTAAAACCTTAGTTATAAAGGAAGACTTGCCAAATAAACTACTGTAAAAAAACATTGAAAATTTTGAAATTTCCACATAAAATTTTGAGAAACTCAAAATTAAAATGCTCAATTACTAAATTTTGATAAACCCGAAATTAAAATGCTCAAATACTAAAATTGAAATCTTTAAAATACATCTTAAAAAACTTTTCAGATAATCCAAGAAAGAAAGCAAACAAAGACAATGAAGTTGTGGCCCTTCACAATCACCCAATTGGCAACGCCTCTAACCTATATCTCGAGGTATTATTATCTCTTATTTTAAGAATTACTATGATTATCTGCCACCAAAACCCTTTGATTGGACGCCTCCCCGCAACACCTGCAACCGCCCTTTCAGGTCGCCGCCCTCCCAGCAAAACACGCAATTGCTGGGTCCCGAGGGCCCTCTGCTCTGCTCCACCCGATACTCCTCGTGAAAGCCGCCGCCGGTTCCTTAACCGGGAACGTGCCTGCCCTCTGCTCCACCCCGAATACTGTGTCCAATGTCAAATCTATTTTACCGCAACCTGGACGTAAACATTCACATCACGCCAGCTCATCGTCCTGGACTTTAACAGTAAACTACTACTCAGTCATTAATGCCCAGGCGCTGTACAACTCGGGGCGGGTTCCGAATCTGATTTGACAGTCCTCGGACACTGCGAACCGGAGCAAAAACGTTGTGTAACACGGGCTTTTAACCCTGGTTCATTAATTCACCATTCCCGTGGAGCCACTGGCGGCAAAGGTTACCGGTACTGTGGTGGGCCCTGGGGCCCGCCATTACAGGCGGATCCTACTGAATCTGGAGCTGCAGCGTACCGCTTCCCCCTGTTGCTTCCATTCCTCAAGATTGCCCCCATCGATAATTGGTCCAGAGGCGCATTCAGACGTTAAGAGAGAAAGTATGGAATTTTCAGACGTTAAGGAAAAGTATATGGAATAAGATTAGGTTGTCGTCGTTTCACACTCGACTACAGAGAAGGGGGACAGAGAAAAGTACATTGAATGAGTCACCCGGATCCACAATCATTGCCTTTTTCACACGACGAGGAGGAGGAGGAGGAGGAGTGGAGGTAGCACTTGCATGGTGGTTCCACTGCAGCCTGCCACGCTATAAGACCTGAGCCCAGCTCCGACATTATTTCATCATTGGGTTTTTACTCTCAGTAGGTTTGGGCGACCTGTACAGAAAAGCACTTGTTAATTGTTATAATCAGGTTTGAAATGATGGGTGGCCTAGATTCCGTCCACAAGTTGATTGTTACTTTGTCCAGGTGAAGCCCCCCAACATGGGGTGGAAATTATTCCGAGGCTCACCATTATTGACAAACCAATAATTCTGACCATCATGTTGCACAGTCTGAGGATGAGAGGGTGATGTGGGTTAACGGTTGGGAGGGTAGTTTTGATGTCATGTTGGTGAGAGTGAAAATGAGAGGTAGTTGTGAGTTATCTGTTTAGGGAAAAATAAAAATAAATTGAAGTTTGTTTGATTAAAATCTTAATAAATTTGGAATCAAGTTTACATCATCTTTTTCCATGTTGGAATGGTCCATATCAATTTTACATTCATCCACATCCAAAGTGATAAATATTTGTTTTATTTTACTTCATTCGGATAAAAAAGTATTAAATATTTATTCTATATTTTTTAGTCAAAATTGACTGTTCTTGAACTCAATGATGATTAAGAGTAGGTTGTATGCATAATTGAAATAGAATTGGGAGATTTTGAAGACTATTATGTTACAGTAGTGTTAGTTATGACTTCAGGGTTTATTGTGTTGTGATAAATATTTGTTTTATTTTATTTCATTTGGATCAAAAAGTAGTAAATATTTATTCCATTTTTTTAGGTCAAATTGACCGTTCTTGAACTCAATGATGTTTAAGAGTAGGTTGTATGGATAATTGAAATAGAATTGGGAGATTTTGAAGACTATTACGTTATAGTAGTGTTAGTTATGACTTCAAGGTTTCTTGTGTTGAATTTTGTTATTAATAATAATCGAATGGAAGGTATTCATTAGATTTGAAAAATAACAAATCATATAAAATCACATGAGCATATCGACAAAACATGACTTATTGCACAATTATGAGTAATTTTTATGTGGTCTTTAATGGGTACTTCAACAAAAATATGTTGATGTGACATCATATTTGATGATGTGGCCTTGAAACTTTAAATTTAAATGGTGAGATTGAAAATGCTACAAAAATTTAGTCAATCACATGGGCATACTAACAAAATATGACTTAATGCACAACTATGAGTATTTTCTTTTTACAGTCTTTAATGATACTTCAACAAAAATGACACCATATTTGATGATGTGACCTTGAAATTTTAAATTTGGATGGTGAAGTTGGTTTGTTATAATCAATTGTGTAGTTTTTCGAGTCAAATTCATTGACCTATGTTTCATGAGTAGTGATTCACAAGAACCCATCTCTCATGATAATGAATGGTCTACTTAGCACTCATTACATCTAGGTGATGCTCATAGATTGGGAGGTCACCAATACTCATGAACCATGGGTCAATGAGTTTGATTCGAAAAACTACACAGTTGAATCATGATAACAATATCATAATTTGACACGCTGTGGAAAATACCTCCTACTTATCAAAGTTAGAACTTGTAATTCAAAATTGAATTTAATCTTTATACACATTTGAACTATCAATATAATAATTGAAAGTGATATCGAAAAAGATACCACAATTTTTCTCAAACTCTTTAATACATTTATAATAAATTATGAAAATATTTTCTCTAATTTTACTCTTAATACTAAAAATTGATGATAAAAGCTAAAATAAAATATATTTTAAAAAAATAAAATTACGTAATTAAATTTACTAAAAATAAATAAATAATAAGTACAAGTCAATAAAATTGACTTTAAAAATAAATACTTCTTCAAATTCTTTTTCTCATAGTAGGTAAGTATTTTGGGTGTGAAAACATGAAATTGAAGCGTATGGCCGGCAATTTGGACGACGAATGGCTATATACCTAGTACGAAGACAACAACACTAAGTTAGTACATGTCCAATGTACTCATCATTACATATTTTCTTTTGAACGTGACAAAGAAGATGGTCGGTTGAAGCTCTTAAAACATGCGCACGGATTGCATATGTGAATATGACGTAAATATTTCACATAAATGTTGTCTTTGTAAGGTTATACTCTACATTAGATGTAAATATGGGTATGTAACATATTTGTTTTATATGTATGTTGAAGGTTCAATATCATACTAGATGTATTTACGAAAAGTTTTAGTTTTACATGTCTGTTAAGTAAAACTCATTTCTAACAATTCATCACGGTGGAAAATTAACCACATTAATATTTTTTAATATATATTTCAAAAGTTTTGATTTTATTAAAAATATTAATGCGGTTAATTTTCCATCGTGGTGAATTGCTAGCGGTGAATTTTACTTGACGGTGAATATTCTGTCGGTGAATTTTCCATGGCGATGAATTGCTGGCGGTGAATTTTCCTTCAATGAGTTGTTGGCGATGAATTTGCCAGATGTCATCTTATATGTATGGTGATACTAACGCCTAACAACATATAGTTAGTATTTTGTCAAATATTTTCATATTTTTTAAAGATATAGTTAACAAATTTTCTAGATATGATCTTAGTTATCAAGAAATCCGTTTTCACTCATTATTCACTTTAGAATTAAAAAATAAAGAAAGGCGTGAATGACATCAACTATATTGAATATCAAGTCAATGAACATTGTTGCTTGCTATTAGATATACCTTCCACCTTTCCATGTTTCGCTTGTGTGGGCTTTGTCGCAAGTTCTTATTTGATACATCTATCATCTTCCTTTATTTTACATTAATGAACAACATGAGTATGGCTCACTCACAAATTAACACTTATTTTCCGTGATTGTCCATGCTCTATAATTTTATAAAACAAAGCTTATAGATGAATAAAATAGTTGAACAATAATTTGCAAGTTTTTTGAAAGTGAATTGTAGGTTTTTATGTAGAGACAATCATTTTTTAAATATAATTACAAAGTATTTTTTGAAGAGAATAATAAGTGCAATTGGCGTAGCATTTTGGAAGGGAAAAAGTTTTGAAGATAATAAGTTCAAGTGTATTATCCTTTTTCCCTTTATTCTTTGTATTTTTTCATAAATTTTGACAATTAATTATCTTATCATTATTTTTAGTTTAATTGACATTTTAGAACCTTGATGTTTGCAAACATGTGTTGGTTGCAATTTATAACAATCAACAAGAGACATGAAAATACGAATCAACTAATTAAGAAAAACAATATTTTTAAAATTTAAACGTGCCCTATTGTGATATCTATGACATCCTTTAAGAATGGCAAATAGAGTAATGTCCAACTAATGATCTAAGCAACTTATATTTCCATGTTTTAAGGAACCATATATTTAGAATAATCTTAAATAAGGGAAAAAATAGTTACACAATATAAACGGTCCTCAATTTGGCAACCCCTCATTTATGCAATATAGAAATGACAATCTTGGAAAGAATAAACTATCTAAGGTTTAATACAACACTATGTCTTTCAACTTACCTTATTGTAAGTTGAATAATGAACTCCATAAATCTTCAATAAGCTAAAACATTACATGTTTCTTAATAATATTTTTTTGATAAATGAACAACTAATCGCCATGTTAAATTTTTTTACAAGTAATGAATCATAAATAAATTTTGATTAAGTTAAACACCAACTGTGTTTTTAAACCTTATTTTTTGATAAATGAACAACTAAACAAGAAAATATGAACTAAGCACAATGAATTATCTTTTTCATGTTCAAGCTTGCATAATTTTTATTCCATAATCTTATACCATATTTTTCTTTTTCTTATCATGGAATTTTTTAGATGTTGTATATTTATTCATATTTGACATTTTTATAGAATGGCTAAAGAATGTGTGCATGCATATTTTTTGAATGAACTTTATTGTAATATATATTGTTTATGCATGTCTTATATCCACTAACAATATATTCATATTTTACACATATAAATAAGAATATTGATACCAATATATTTGAAGGTTAGGCATGGTCATAAATGCAATGGATGACAATGAAGATACAACCCTCTGTTTCATTCATTATTTTTAGAAGAGTTCTAGGATCAATCATAATTGATGGACTACTTGAAGAAGACTTTGTATGAGGATAATTGATGCATTGGTGAGTTAAAATTTTGAAAATATATTTTCCTTAAAAAAGTTTTAAAACATATAAGGTTACTTCCTTTATCTAATGTCATTGATTTTCATGTCAAAAAATTATGCAACTATCCGTGTATTTTTTTCCCAAAAAGCTCATTACTTGTGTGACCATTGATGAAAATGCATAATGGGAATGCAAAACATATTGTATACCCTTGTATATAGACTAGAACCCTTTCACAAGAATAAGAGGATGTTACAAGATAATGGTTTCTTGATAAATTGGAAGAAGAAGAAGAAACTAGTGAATAAAATAGAGAGAGTTAAGGCAATTCTAGATTATGATTACATTACTAATACTATCCACCAAGGTTCATTTTGGGTCAAGAACTAATATTCAAACAATAATTGGTAACTAGTTAGAAGATTTGGAGTACACTTTCATGTGTGTAATTATTCATAAGGTATGAAGGGAAAATTGTAAGCACATTATGAAGGTTTTGTAGGTAACTAGGATATATGGATTATCTCATTGGGCAAAGATGTTGGAAGTTTAGAGAAGTTTCTTTATAATTTCTTTATTTTTTCACATAATAGTTTACATTCATTTAGCTATAATGATTAATTCAAAAATAATGCTACATGGGTACTTGATGAGACATATACAATTGTAGATGGTACATCTCTAGTTGATGATACATGTACATGAACTGATACACATGGAGTTGTAGATAATACATATGCAATTGTAGATGATGATTTCACACCCAAACATACTCATCCAAATAGAGATGACAAGTATGTTGATTTTAGACATGCAAGTTTTGAAGAAGTTGAATAACTTATTAAAGTTTTTGCTTAAGATGTTACCATGAACTAGCAGCCACATACATGCTTATGCATAATGTGTCGAGAGGTTAATGAGGGTTCATGAAGAATCAATTATACTTCCATTTAATTTTATTATATATCCTAATGTGGTGAGAATAATTTTATTCAAATATAGCCATAGATTCATATATGTAGACCTCAAATTATCATGTGACACATCACAAACAAGTCATGACATAAGGCTTGAAAAAACCATGGGAGACTATGGGACCTTGATATTCCCAACTAGCAATCATGGGAAGATAAAAAAAGAAGCAATCACATATATCAAGTAGAAATGAGTTTCAAGCTATTACTAATGTTCTAAGTGAGTCACTAAGATAGAATAAATCAATTTTATGTTTCTCATAAATATCATGTTCCTAACCTTACTATTTTTTATGCAAATATTCTTGAATTGTCCACAAAGAAGTCATCATAAAAAATGTCTTTCACAGGCTCAATTTCCTCCCAAGGTGTAGTATATATAATTGTTTCAATATTTTAGTATGATTGTTTGACATGTTCCATTGTATGAATTCAAGTTCCATTTATGTATGTGAATAGGTAGACATTTCAATTTGAAAAATTAATTAGACTCACTAACTCCCTGTATAAATTTTGTATTTGTATAAACTATGTATTTGTATTGGTATATACCTTATATCAATATTTATATCTATATTTGTACACACGTTATATTATGTAGTGTAGGAAAAAGTATCCCTTTTTCACACCTTATTTGGAAAATAATATTAACTAAATGAGCTTAATGATGCCTTAATTTAGTGTTGTAATATGTTTTACATATTCACATTATGTTTAGGGCCCTTTTTAATTAAAATGGACTTAATAGTGCCTTGTTTTTTGTGTTGTAAGGTGTACCTTTACACCTTCACACTAATGTAAGGATTTATTAATTGATTGAGGTTAATTAAGCCTTAATTGGCCCCTTTAATTCAAATCCAAGCCTAATTAAATGCAATTTCTAAGGGATAGCACCCGACATTCATAAATGCCATCACACAACACTTAACTTTGGAAGATGTGTGTCCTAGGTAAGTGACCTAGGACCCATTTTCCCTATCCCATTCGCCATAGGGAGAATGTCCTCACTTAGACCTAGGACCCTAATTTAACATAATGTTTAATACTGAGCAATGTGTGTCCTAGGTAAGTTACCTAGAGCCCATTCGCCCTATGGAAAATGGGTCCTCACTTAGACCTAGGACCCCCCTTTAAAATATGTTTTTGGTGATATTTTAATGATTTCAAATCTACAATTCAATGTTGGCTTGTGATATTTGAATTTTGAGAATTAATCTTAAAAGATACATATAAATATGAGGTTATTTCACTTAGTTTCACCTAGATTTTCAAGTGTTCAAATCCTGGAGAAAGGTTTATGATCAAGAGTGATTTCAAGAGCATTCAAGGTCATATTTCTTCATAATTTTTTGTAGCAATCAAGATCCATTTATCATGTCAAAGCTATGCGGAGTCATGCATGGTTTTGGAGCTAACATTGTGATGTAGGTTTTATGATTCAATCAAGCATTCAAAGTATCATTTCAAGCAAAGATTCAAAGTCAAGATCCACATTAATTGAGGTAATTTCATGCAAGTTGCAGACCTCCATTATCAAAGGTTCATTTAATGGTTTGGTGAGTTGTGACATAGATTTGTTCACTCATCATTCCTTCATGTTATTTTGTTTCATTTGAAGGTTTAATTACCAAAACAAGGTTTGACCAAGGAAAACCCCCATTCACCTAACAAACAACATTTTTATCTCTTTGATGTGTGATTGCAGATTTGCAAGTTGAAGAAAAGTTGGAGATCTCAAAGTTGCAAAATTGCAAAGTTGTTAAAGTTGCATTTGTTATCACCATTCTTACAAAATCATGAAAATTGAACTACAAAATTTATTTTCGTCTTTTTGATTGTGAGATTCAAGAATCTAGGAGTGCAGACATAGGAGAACATAACCCAGAAAACATTTTTCAGAAACCCTAGCCAGGACCCATTTTCCATAGGGCGAATGAGTCCTCAATGAGCTTCAAAAGGTAGCTTTTGGTGAAAGGTACACACCCTTTTCCCCTTTATAGATCTACCTTTTGATTGCTATTTTGGTTAGATTTGATTACTGTTCTTCATTTGCATCTTATTGTTGAAATGCACAAGACAACTAAGAGGGGGGGTGAATCAGTTGTCACTAATCACATTCACAAATCTCAAACAATTATTAATTCCACATCCACTTTAATTTGTTATTAAGTATGAGCATGAAGTACAAATAACAGAAAGTAATATCAACACAAGAAACACCGGATTTACGTGGAAAACCCAATAAGGGAAAACCACAGTGATGATTAACTCACAACATAATAGTAATTGCAAAACCAGATACAAGAGGCTCACAACCAAAGGGCTCACTACCCAAGATAAGACTCGCTGTCCAGAAGGGAGGCTCACTGCCTACAGATACAAAAATATGTAAAGAAGAATGTTACACAGAGAACATTATCTCAATGCAACAAAAGATCCACCACAAACAACTTCCACACATTCGCAACCTTGATCAAAGAATTGCAGAAAACATCGGTTCACTACTTTCAAGAGTATAACACATTGAAGTACTGATGCCTTAATTCAATTTTGCACACTCTTTCTTCTCACACTTTTTGCTTGTCATGCTTGTCGCTTCTAATCCTTAGCATCTCACCTTGTATTTATACCATCTTCGATCTTAGAAACTTTCTCCAAGTTCGGATACACATTCTTCATTTTCAAATTCAAAATAGGTTGGCAACTCAACATTCCCGTGGTGGATAAGAATGAGAGTGGACCAAATTAATACTTAACTAGGACCCAAAATAAAATCTTGGATCAATCACATGTTTCATTAATTGATGCTTATCCTTCATGTAATGTGTAGACACCAAGTCGACCAAACCTAATGAAAACACCAATGAACATTGAAGTATGTGCATTTGCAACAAGAAGATGACACGTGGATTACATAACACACTTTACCAGACACTGGAACACAACTTAGATACCTTTATATTCATCTGCTGCAACTGCAACAACTTCCATACAAAGAACACTTTCCATCAGTCCACCCAGACTGTACATACACACATAGTAACTCTGGAACTAGTCTTCTGAAGCACCAAACCATGAGCACTTTTTCCAGGACATAGATAACACCATTATTATCTTTCTTCCAGATTTGCAAGATCTAAGACAAACCACCAGAGAATTGCAAAGCATAAACATTTATCCCAACTCATAAACAAACAACTCTGCCAGACCAGTTCACAAACTGGTGAACACAACTTTCACTCTTCATCAACCCAAAAGCTATATCTTAGGATATGTCACCCAAGGATGCCCATGAACAATAATACAGATCCAAAAAAGAAAATGATCAAAACAGAAGAAATGCAGAGCATATTACTAGAGCACATTCAGAACACATGTATATAATTTTGTCTTCATTGATTATTAATTTTCTCAAAAGCACTTGATAACTCATCATATCAGCACACCTGCAACACCATAAAGATAGCTCCATGTACTCGTAATATCTCTATAGTATCTCAACCATACATGTACCACCTGCAATCACTTGATTCCTTTCACTACAACAACCTGTACTGTGTTGACATCAATGACAACATTAATGACAACACCGCCATACTCATTCATACTTCCAACAATCTCCCCCTTTGTCATTGATGGCAACACATGATGTGAAAAACAATCAAAGCAACAATCTCCCCCTTTTTCATTGATGACAACACATGATGTGAAAAACTATCAAAGACAACATACACACTCTCCTACTTCTTCTTCTCATTTTTCGGATTAGACATCCTACACAACCTTCCTGCACACTCTTCTCCTTACAAGATTCTCTCTCCCTTTCAACTTTTTCAGATATAGATAAAAAAATTCACATGATTCTCTCTCCCCCTTTGACATCAATGGCAAAGAAAAGTTTTTACATGGTTCTTCAGCCATAAAGTTATGATCACTCCCCCTTAGGAGTGCACCCATGACAACACACATATCATACAACATCAATGATACTATCTACTCCCCCTGAGGAGTAGACCCCAATCATCAGTCCAGATAGATGATGAATCTGTAGATCCACTGGACTGATGCACCTCTATGTGCACCTGGTTCAAAGAAGGAGGGGCAGTAACCCCCAACTTCTCCTGAAGATACTCCAAAGTATCCTTAGGAAGAGCCTTAGTAAACATATATGCAATCCGATCCTTTGTAGGCACATATTCAAGGCTGAATTCATTCTCCAACAACTTCTCCCTTAAGAAATGATATCTGATAGATATTTGCTTTGTCCTTGAATGCAGTACCGGGTTCTTTGAAATATTGCACTTGTATTATCACAAAAGATAGGAATAGGCTCATCACACATCACTCCTATATCCTTCAATGTTTGCTTCATCCATAATACCTATGTGCAACAAGATGCCACTGCAATGTACTCAACCTCTATAGTGGATAAAGAAATTGAATCATGTTTCTTGCTTAGCCATGAAACCAACTTGCATCCAAGAAAGAATGCACTGCAACTTGTACTCTTTCGGTCATCTACACAACCAACCCAATCTATATGAGTGTAAGCATTCAAAGTGAAATCAGTATCCTTAGGATACCACAGGCCATAATCCAGAGTGTTTTAGATATCTAAATATCCTCTTTACAGTTATAACATGTGCTTCTTTAGGTTCTGCTTGAAATCTGGCAACCAAACATATTGTATGCATGATATCTAGTCTAGTAGTAGTAATATATAACAATCCACCAATCATAGCTTTGTATATACTCTGACCAACCTCAGAAGATTCATCATCCTTACTTAGTTTTCATTTGGTTACCAAAGGGGTACAAACCGGTTTGGAATCATCCATTCCAAACTTCTTCAAAAATTCTTTAACATACTTTGATTGTGAAATGAATATACCCTTATCAGTTTGATTCACTTGAAGTCCAAGAAAGAAGTTCAATTCACCAATCATGGACATTTCAAACTCTTTTTGCATCTCCTCTGCAAATCTCTTGCACATGCCCTCATTTCCTCCAAAGATAATGTCATCAACATACACAACCACTATCAACATTCTATTTCCTTCAACTTTGAAATATAGTGCCTTTTTCAACTTACAGACCATGTCTGGTTTATCTGATAACTGAAATCCCTCTAGTTGTTCCACGCACACCTCTTCTTCCAATTCTCCATTCAAGAATGCATACTTAACATCCATTTGGTATACCTTGAAATCTTTGTGAGAAGAAAATGCCAAGAACATCCGAATGGCCTCCATTTTTTCCACCAGAGAAAATGTCTCCTCAAATTCTATTCCTTCAACCTATGAATAACTGTTGCACACAAGCCTTTCTTTGTTTCTTACTACTTCACCATCTTCATGTTGGAATAAAGGAGCACTAAGAGGGGGTGAATCAATGTTCTACAAAATTTAACTTTGTTAATATGATCTTTAAACCACTTACAACATTGAATCAAAAGAAAGATGCAAGAACACAAAGCAATCAACCACAACACCATAACACAAGGATTTTTACATGGAAACCCTATTAGGGGAAAAACCATGATGGAAGGCCAATCCACAATATGAGTATACTCAAAATAAGTGTTTACAAATGGGAATGCACATGCATTTAGGCACACTGCCTAGAGCTCACTGCTTATATACAAAATAAAGACTTGTTGTCTTACAAAACATTTGGATTACATTCAGAGGATTTGAAATGAGATAATAGCATCTTCTAATGCCAGATTACAGTTCTGGTTAAGCTCATTTGCAACATTCTTCACACTCTGTCTGATTCTACTCTTCTGCTCCTGAAAATTTATTTGCCTTAATTCAGATCACAAATCTCTATTCTACACAAGTGAAACTACGTACAATCGATCTATATTCCTTCTAACTTTCACATCTCATCGCAACACAATCCAAAATGATACGAACAATATCTTATATATGTATATCCGCGACTAGGAATTAAATCAAATACATGTCGCTTTTTACACAATATAAAACATGTACAAACTGTTGGCTCAATCCATAAGTAATTTACAATGCGCACCAACCAAAGTTGGCCAAAACATAGTGAGGACCCAAAACAAAATCCTCAAACACGAAAAACACCTTAAACAATTTCACCTCGAATATTCGCAACATGCTTCATTCATCAAGTTGGCCTTTTGCACTGTTGAACTGAAAATCAATCAACCAAATCCTCTAGCTTGCACATTAATAAATACAAGGTTTTATGATTCAAAGATAAGATAGATTATACATCAAAAAACCTTCCTTGAGATCTACAACTCAAAATGATAACAGAGAATTTCATATGAATCGATATACACAATTCTATCGGATGCTTTGTTCTAGCTTTAATAGTTAATCACAAAACTTCAATCTGACTTCCGATATGAGAAAATACTAAAGTGCGGATAGGAATTCTTATTAGGGTTTCCATCAATGACAACACTAGATGACTTATGTAGTGTCTCTTGCCAACAATCTTCCCCTTTGGCATTGATGGAAACACTTAGTGAAAAATGACTAAGTGTCGAAACCAGTACCAACATGAATACACTGCAATCTTCAAAACTTCAAAACACAACTCCCCCTGAGATGAATAAGAAATTTTTTCACTATCCTACACTCCCCCTTTGACATCAATGACAAAGACGGGTATCTGCATACCAAAATTCATACAAAATTGTATATGTACAGACATGCTTCACTTACATGAACTTGAATATATTTGCAAAATTGTTCTTCAAAAAGCTCAAACTTGTGTCCCAGCTCTTTTTGAGACTCTCCCAAATAGTCATGTGACCATAGAACATATAAGATTGCATATCTGTTGACTCAATATTTTTTGGATCACTGACAACCATAGCATCTTGTGCTTCCTTCAATGCACTAAGCATTGTCTCCATTTTAGGACCAATTAGTCCTTTAAGCTCACATACTTTTTCAACAATTCTTCCTTCTTCATGCTTCAAACTTTTAATTTTTTCAAGCAAGGATATGACTTGACCTTCTTGCTTACTCGTAGAAATGGTTAGAGGATCAAATGCTTGAGATATATTTGCTAATTGTTTCTCATGCTCCTTCATTTTCTTCTTAGTGTCCTCAATGAACTTAGACAAAGATAAGCATGACTTGTAAACATTTCCACCTTCAAATAAAGCACCTTGAATGTTCTTTATACAAGTAGCTAATAAAGATTTGTCATTGGCTATCATACCTTTCAATCTACTAAACCTTTTTGCATCAAATTCTTTTTGAACCTTATCCTCAGCTGACTTTTCAAGAGACTCAAAGTGAGTACTTACAAAGTCGATAAGTTTCTTCAGCTAACCGGATAGAGAAAAGGATGAATCCTTCACATGTGTAGGCATGATATTCTCTAAGATACCAGTTGCAAGACTTAGCAACTCACTGTCTTCAATTTGAGATTTCAATATCTCCTCCCTTGCCTTAGCCTAAGCAAATGATGCTACCTTCAACTTCTGAATAGGAGATAAAGTAGCCAAGTTGATAGGACCTTTAACCAGTTCAGGGTCAAACTCTTGTTGTTCTTCTAAGAACTCTTTTACTACCTTCGCAGTGTCTCTTGCTTCCACAATGACTTCCTTTGCCTCAAGCTTCTTCTCTTCAGCCACATATTCTTGCTTGGCTTTAGAAATCTCTTTTCTTCAATCGACACAACTTTAGGAGCTTCAGTCTCCATAGGAATTTTAGTATCTTGCATATCCAAAGGATTTAGAGTATCCTCAATTGTATCTTATTTCCCTTCTTCAATTACCAGACCAGATGGAATATTTTCATTATGAGCTTCTTTAAAAGCAACATTGTACCTGTTCTTCAACAACACTACCTTAAGAATTTTTTCAATATCCCTTGCAACTTCTTTAGTCTATCCAATCATAAGCTTATTCACCCTTGTTTTTCTCTTAAAATCCCTTTTTGCATCATTGATGATCTTCTTCATTTCTTCCATTGACATTACTAGACACAAATCAACAAGTATCCATTCTCTCATTTGTTCTTCTTCAGTTATTGCATTTACTCTCCTTATTTCTAAGACTTCATATAGCCCTTTAGGAAAATTTGACATTATTTCTATGAGAGTCATATTGAAATTATTCAGACATTTTATTGTAGCTTCCTCAAGAATTCTCTGATCGACACTATCAAAGGTGTCATACCATTCAAAAAGTGGCTTGTGATTACCATCCTTAATCAAATATTTTTCTACTTCCTCTACATACATACCTGATCTATCAATTTCACCTTCTTCTTTTCTTTCTCTTCACTAGAGGGCTTGTCCTTAGAGACTTTTCATGATTTTGTGCCCTTTTTCTTAATTTCTTTTACTTCTTCATTAGATTCAGTTTCTTCATCCTCTTCTACAACAACATAAAATCTTGTGCTTTTGTCCTTCTTCCTCTTTCCTTCTCTCCCAGATGTCTTGACTTGAGCTTTTACAGGGCTTGATTTCTTTGCAAAACTGGATGAGAGTGCAGAGCTCCTAGTAGATCTAGATCGGGAAGAATATGCTACCAGACTAGTAGACTTAGTTCTAGCAGGCTCTCCTTCTTTAGCTTGTTCTCTTTTCCTCCTAGCTTCCCTCACTGCTTCAGTTGATATCCCCATGCTTTCTCCAAAAGCTTCAACTTCCTTTCTCACCTTCTAGACTATCACACACTTGCTCAGTTGGTTATGCACCTGTATATCCTTTTTTGCAAAGGTACCAAACCTTTCTTCTGTCGGATCCTGAGGTTTACTCAACATGTGTCTGGCATACATATCCAAAATGAGTTCTTCAACCTCATAACCCATACGAATTATCCAGATTGTTCTAGGTTTTGTAGCTTCCATCAAACATTGATCAATGTCAACCATGAAGCAAATAGTGTCCTTGTATTTTTCCACTATAGATGTAGGAATCCTTTCCATAGCTTGCATTTCACTCTGAAAGTTTTTGAAGTAACCCCGGATAGCAATTTTCCTTGTTTTACTGTCACCAATCCTATACAAGATGTCTATGATTTGAACAACTACTGGTTTACCATCTTTCCATTAAACTTTACCAACTCTCAAAACTTCATTCATGAAGTAGAAGAATAGACATAGCAACAAGTTTCCATACTTGAAGGAATTCTTCTTATCCTTCTTGATTTTCCCAAGATTTTCAATTAGTTGGCCTCAAAGTAACTCACATAGGTCATACTCTGCATTTTATTTGACCATGTGATAAGCTGCATAAATTGCAGTACCGGATACAAAGTTATCCCGACTGGAGTGATAGATTTTGTATCCAATAATCATAGAGGAAAATCTCACATCCACTTTAATGATGTCACTGATTGTCATGGCTCTTCTATCAAAATTAGAACCGGTTGCCTCTGTGACTGTTTGGTTCTTCACAGCTTTCAATGTCAACAACCCACCGGCTGAATTTAGATGATTAACAATCCTTATAGCTTCCTTTGTGATTTTGAAAGGCTGACTTAACCACATAAACTCGGCATGCACTCGACTCAATATGTACCAAACCCATTCATTTTCGTTGAACACAAGAAATTTCACAATTTGTGTGAACTTCTTCTCCTCCAAATTTTTTAATTTAGGCCTTACACAAAGATATTCTCCTATAATGTGATTTGTATTCAAATTTAACAATTGGGAGCCTCCTAATTCTTCAACATTCACATGAATGTATGCCCTAATATCTTCAATATATAAAACACCATATGGAACGAAAGAAAATGCACCTAATGGTTCTGTCTTGATAGATTTGAACGGGTTCCATTTGAATTTTGGACGGGGCCTATCCTTAATATCAACAACCAATGGAGCAATCATTTCAATAAATTTCAAGTTCATGAGTTCATAGATAAATACCTTTCACTGGATTAGGGTTTGATCGCCAAATCACCTTTAGACTTGTATCTTCGCCAAAGTTTTCTTGCAGAGCTCTCCAAACTTCTTCTTCTCAAAATGCAATGTGACAAATGAAGAATAGAAATAACCTTTTATCATTCACATACCTAACTTTTTGTTGCAATAAATTCTTTTTCCCTAGGACATTCGGATACCCTATTTTCTCAGACTGCGAAAGAAAATTATTCTACGGACCTTCAATATTGCATAAGTTTCCTCCACAAGAGATCCCAAAACAACTGTACATCATCAATGTAATGGTTCCAATCTTCCACATTCTGGTACCAACTACC
The DNA here is from genome assembly GCA_007115665.2 of Sequoiadendron giganteum. Taxonomy (NCBI): domain Eukaryota; kingdom Viridiplantae; phylum Streptophyta; class Pinopsida; order Cupressales; family Cupressaceae; genus Sequoiadendron; species Sequoiadendron giganteum. The sequence goes on from CM021108.1 coordinate 537,986,692, forward strand.
AACAGGGGGTTAAAATATTTTCTTGAGAACTCCCCCTAGGCCAAAGACCTTAAACTAATTCTCAGAGGAATTTCCAGCGCCAGATTTTGGTGCTAAACCATTTCCTACATCTGGAACACTCTTCTTCACCCATGTCTTCTTCATTTGATTCGTGACCTCATTTGTAGTAACTTTTCCTTTTCCCTTATCATCCTTTTACACATTTTTCCCTTTGTTTACCAGACCCTTCTTCTACATAATCTAGCAATGTGACTGGATTTGTTGCAATTACAACACACACCATTTCTTTTTCCAAACCAGTTATTCCATTAATTTTCTCTTGATCTGCACTAGTTAGCAATATGGCAAAATCTATTGCATGCATAACATCTGACATCTCTATTGAAAAATTTATTTGACATATTTTTGAATTCATTTGAATTATGACCAAACTTATTGCAATTGAAATTTTTTACTTGAGAATGATGGACCACTTGGATTCATTCTGCTTCTACATTGAGTAGCCATATGACTAAATTTATTGCAAACAAAATAGTATCCATTGAACTTTTTAGCATTAGGTTGTCTTACCAGATATCTTCCAGCTTTGTTCATTTGATTTCCTGACCTAAAATTTCTTTTCCTAGATCTAGAGCTTTCTCCTTTCTCATATCCAATACCTCACTTGTCACTTCCAGTCCTATGACTTTGAATCAGTTCATCAAGCTTAGTTGAGTTAATCTTGAACTTCTCCTTCTACTAATTTGCAATAGAAAGTTCATCCCTGAGAATAACAATATGTCTTTCAAGCTCTTCTTCATTATTTCTGGATTGTTGAAATTCAAGTTCTAGCTAATTGAATCCATCAATAATTCGGCTGCATTCTTCAGTTTTTTCTTTCAAGGACTGAGCAAGATTCTCTTCATTATTCTTTTTGTATTCACTCTCCTTGGTTATCCTCATCACAATAGATTCCATCTCATACTTTAGGACAACATTATCTCTGGCAATCTTTTCACATTCTTCTGTCTTTTCCTTCAAGGCTTGACTTAGGTGTTCATCTTCCATGCTTTTACTTTCTTTCTGCTTGATCTAATCACATAGTTCCTTTCTCTTTTCCCTTGACTTATTGATTTGATCTTTCAATGATTGAATGAATTTCTCAACATTCATGAGGCTTGCTTTCAATTCTCGAGCTTCAAATTTGGATTGATCAAGATCATCTAGTACCACCAAAAGTTGTTGTTGAAGACTACCAGAATCCATTGAATCACTTTCCCGGACCTTCCCCAAGCTATTAAACTTATTCTGAGGAACAAAGCTCTGATACCAATTGTTGGAATCAAGGAACACTAAGAGGGGGGGGGGGGTTGAATCAGTGTTCTACAAAATTTATCTCTGTTAATCTGATCTTTAAACCACTTATAGCATTGAATCAAAAGAAAGATGCAAGAAAACAAAGCAATCAACCACAACACCATAACACAAGGATTTTTAAGTGGAAACCCTGTTAGGGGAAAAACCACGATGGAAGGCCAGTCCACAATATGAATATACTCAGAATAAGTGTTTACAAATGGGAATGCACATGCATTCAGGCACACCGCCTAGAGCTCACTGCTCGAATACAAAAGGAAGACTCACTGTCTTACAAAACATTTGGATTATATCCAGAGGATTTGAACTGAGATAATAACATCTTCTAATGCCAGATTACAGTTCCGATTAAGCTCATTTGTAGCATTCTTCACACTCTATTTGATTCTACTCTTCTGCTCTTGAAATTCTATCCGCCTTAATTCGAATCATAAATCTTTGTTCTGCGCAAGTGAAACTGCACACAATCGATCTATATTCCTTCCAACTTTCATATCTCATCGCAACACACTCCAAAATGATATGAACAATCGCTTATATATATATTTGCGACTAGGAATTAAATCAAATACATGTCGACTTTTACAAAATATAAAACATGTACAAACTATTCGCTCAATCCATAAATAATTTACTATGCGCAGCAACCAAATTCGGCCAAAACATAGTGAGGACCCCCAAAAAAAAAATTCTCGAACACGAAAACACCTTAAAAAATTTCACCTCGAATATCCGCAACATGCTTCATTCATTGAGTCGACCTTTTGCACTATTGAACTGAAAATCAATCAATTGGATCCTTTAGCTTGCACATCAATTAATACAAGGTTTTATGATTCAAAGATAAGATAGATTATACATCGAAAAACCTTCCCTGAGATCCACAACTCAAAATGACAACATAGAATTGCATATGAATCGATATAACAATTATGTCGGATGCTTTGTTCTAGCTTTGAAAGTTAATCACAAAACTTCAATCTGACTTCTGATACGAGCAAATACTGAAGTGTTGATAGGAATGCTTATTACGTTTGCCATCAATGATAACACCAAATGACTTATGTAGTATCTCTTGCCAACACTTCATTCAACTTGTTCCTAATACCCATTTTGTACCAATTACATTCTTGTTTACTAGTCTAGGAACCAATTCCCATGTCTGATTTTTCTCTATCTGCTATAATTCCTCTTTCATGGCTCTAACCCAATTTTCATCTTTGTATGCTTCACACACTGTTTTAGGTTCTATCTTGGATAGTAGGCACAAATTTACCTCAACTGCTACCACTTTTCTTCTTGTTATTACAACTTTGCCTTTGTCTCGAATTATGTGTTCTTTCAAATGATTTTTCTATACATATTTTGGAGTCTTAGGAGTAGGTTCTAAAGCTTCTTCTTCCTTATTCTCTTCTTGTACTTGTCCACAAATAGGTTCATTTGATTCAAATTTATTTATTTCAATTGGTCTATGCATATCTTCATCAACTTTTACATTTGCACTTTAAACTATCTTTTTCAATCTTTTATTTACCATGTATATGCTTTGCTATTAGTTGATTATCTAAGGAAAATAACTTCATCACATCTTGCATCAAAATTTCCAAGGTTCTCATCATCTCTTTTGATATAAAATTTGCTTCCAAACACCTTAAAGTACTTAACAGTAGGAATCTTGCCAATCCACAGCTCATAGGGAGTCTTTGTGTTGTTACCTCTGATTTGAACTCTTTTAAGAATATAAAAAATAGTGTGGATTGATTCTCTCTAGTATACATCCGGTACATTTTCCTCTTTCATCATAGTCCTTGCAGCCTCTTGAACAGTCTGGTTCAAGTCCTCTCTACAACTCCATTATGCTGAGGAGTTCTGGGAGAAAAAAATGTCTCTTTATACCACGATCTTCACAAAATGTATTAAACTCACTGGAAGTGAATTCTCCACCTCTGTCAGACCTTAAACATTTGATTCTCATGTTCACTTCATTCTCTACCCTAGTATTGAACACTTTGAATTTATCTAGAGCTTGAGCTTTCTCCCTAAGAAAAGTAACCCATGTCATTCTAGAATAATCATCAATCAAAAGCATAAAATACCTATAACCATGAAGACTTCCCATTCTTATGGGACCACAAAGATCTATATGAATCAATTCCAACATTTTGGTAGTTGATTGTTCTTTTCCTTTAAAATTGCATCTTGTTTGTTTTCCTAATTGACAACTTTTGTAAATAGTTTTGGTGGGCTTTGTGATTCTAGGCAGATCCCTGAAAACTTCTCTTGAACTAATCTTGATCAGATTGTCAAAGTTTACATGTCCCATCCTCCAGTTCCATAGCCAACTTTCATTAACTTGAGACACAAAACACTGATCATCAACACTCTTAAGCTATTAAATGTTTCCATATGTTCTTCACTGCAACTACCATTGTTCAAGACCCTTTTCTAATATTATATGTATTATCCTAGAAAACAAGTTTAAATCCTTTTCTACACATTTGTCCAACACTCAAAAGATTATGCCGTAAGCCCTTAACATAATAGACATCATTAGTACTGTGTTTTCCATCAAAAATAATTGTTCCTTTTCCAACAATCTTTGCACCAGAATCATCTCCAAACATGAATAATCCTCCATCATACTTTTCAAGTTTAGTAAACTTACTTTTGTCTCTAGTCATATGATTTGAACAATCACTATCAATTACCCAATAATCTTCATCTTGCCTAGCATGAAAGGAAATAACTAGAGTACCTTCCATCTCATCCTTCTTATTTTTTGGACCACATTCCCTTGCACATCTTTCATGATTAGTAGACAAAAATTTATTCTCCCAAGACTAAAAACAAGCATTCATTTTTATCATCCTCAAAATCAGATTCATCATCTGAAATTCCAGCATCTTCTCTAACATAATACAATTTCTTGAACTTTTTGTCCCTTTTGTCTTTATTATCTTTGTTCTTTTTGTGTATGGCCCTATTTTGACATCTTGAAGCATAGTGACCAATATTTCCACAACTGAAACATTTAAAAGGTAACATACCTTTGTACTTACCGGTACCTTTATTCAACTTCCTTGTAAAGTTTGCTTCCAACTCCTTTGAACCTTCACTATTCGGATCATCTTTTTTCTTAGTGGCTTTGAAGGTTATTTCTATTTTCTCCTTTTCCTTTCCAAATTTCCTCATTTCAAATGTGATCAAGGTGCCAAATAGTTGTTCTTTAGTGATTTTCTTTGGATCATAAACTTCCTCAATAGCTGGGACCTTGTCACTGTAATTCTCTAGTAGGGTCATCAAAATCTTCTCTATTACATCTTCATCTGTCAGAGTACCACCTTGATTTTTGAGTTCATTTTCTGCAATATCAATGCTTTGAAAGTAGCTTGCAATGTCTTCACCTTCTTCCATTTTCAAGTTCTCATATCTGTGCTTTGCTATTATCTTCTTTGATAATTTGACTCTATCATTTCCTTCATAGATATCTTTAAAATTTTCCCACACTTCATAAGCTGTGCCTAATGAAATATCTTTTGTCCTCTCAATCTTAGATAAAGCACTATAGATTGCATACCTTGCCTTTTCATTTTCCTCGTAGGTATAAATCTCATCTATAGAAGAAGGACCACTTGTCGACTCAACATATTTTGTCTCAACAACTTTCCCAGTCTTGAATCCAAGAGAGATTAGGTAACCTCTCATCTAAACTTTCTAGTCACTATAGTCAGATCCATCAAACACATGGATTGACAATTTGTGCACCATCAAATCTACCTCAAGCAATTAAACTCTTCTCTGAGGAACCAAAGCTCTAATACCAATTGTTGAAATACACAAGATAACTGAGAGGGGGGGTGAATCAATTGTCACTAATCACATTCACAAATCTCAAACAATTATTAACTCCACATCTACTTTAATTTGTTATTAAGTATGAGCATGAAGTACAAATAACATAAAGTAATATCAACACAAGAAACACCAGATTTACATGGAAAATCCAATAAGGGAAAAACCACGATGAGGATTAACTCACAATATAATAGTATTGCAAAATCAGATACAAGAGGCTCACTTCCAGAAGGCTCACTACCCAAGATAGGACTCACTGTCTAGAAGGGAGACTCATTTCCTACAGATACATAAATATGTAAAGAAGAATGTTACACAAAGAACATTATCTCAATGCAACAAAAGATCCACCATAAACAACTTCCACACATTCACAACCTTGATCAGAGAATTGTAGACACCATCGACATATTACTTCCAGGTGTCTAACACATTGAAGTACTGCTACTTTAATTCACTTTCACACACTCTTGCTTCTCACACTTTTCTCTTGTCATTCTTTTTGCTTCTAATCCTTAAAATCTCGCCTTGTATTTATACTATCTTTGATCTTAAAAACTTTCTCCAAGATCGGCTACACATTTTTCATTTTACAAATTCAAATTAGGTCAACAACTCAACATTCCCGAGGTGGATAAGAATGAGAGTGGAACAAATTAATACTTAACCAGGACCCAAAACAACATCTTGGATCAATCACACACTTCCTTAATTGATACTTATCCTTCATGTAATGTGTAGACACCAAGTCAGCCAAACCTAATGAAAACACCAATGAACATTGAAGTACACACATTTACAACAAGAAGATAACATGTGGATCGCATAACACACTTCACCAGACATTGGAACACAACTTAGATACCTTTAGATTCATCTATAGCAAGTGTAACAACTTCCATATAGAGAAAACTTTCCATTAGTCCACCTGGACTGTACAAACACACATAGTAACTTTGGAACTAGTCTTTTGGAGCACCAAACCACAAGCATTTTTTCCAAAACATAGATAACACCATTATTAGCCTTCTTCTAGATCTGCAAGATCTTAGACAAACCACCAAAGAACTGTAGAGAAGAAACATTTCTCCGAGTCCACAAACAAACAACTTTGCTATACCGGTGAACACAACTTTAGCTCTCCATCAAACCGGAAGCTATAACTCAAGATATATCACCCAAGGATTCCCATAAACAATACTACATGTCCACACAAGCATATGATAAACATAGATGAAATGAAGAGCACATCATCATAGCACATTCAGAACACACATACATTTCTATCTTCACTATTTATTAATTTTCTCAAAAGCACTTGATAACTCATCATATTAGCACACCTCCAAAACCATAAAGATAGCTCCATGTACTCACAACATATCTGCAATATCTCAACCATACAGGTACCACCTGTAATCACTTGATTCCTTTCATTGCAACAACCTGTACTATGTTGACATCAATGAAAACATTAATGACAAAAACACCATACTCATTCATACTTGCAACACTTATAACATACATTTTGAATGAAATTAGGAAAATTGGTCCTTTGTGGTTCATCAATCCTATTTTAGTAAACCACCATCCTATTTTTCTATGTTTCATATTATAACTGATATCTCATATTATTATTTAAGAATACTAGACTATTTCATGAGGGTGCAATGATGTAAGGCCCAGTCTTTTATGTGACTATTGTAACCCCTTTCTCCTTTGGTGGGTTTCATTCTTTCTAGTTAGAAAAATCATTTTTATGAATTATGTTGTGAGGCCCATCCCAGTGTGTTGAAATTATGTGCTCTAATGGACTGGCTATTATTTGATACAACTAGATTTTGGATATTAGGTATGTTTGAGGTCAGCCCTTTGGTGACTTAAACATTCATTTTATTTGGTCTATCATCATTTTGTACACCCTATGTTATAGCTCATTATCATGATGTTGACCATTATATTTCACTAGTAGACTATGGTTTGATGATGATTTACATGCATATAATAACTTTTTTTATGCTTATGATGGTGTTTCTATGAATGATGGTTAATTAGGTATTGCATTTCCTATGTGATTAACATGATTTTCTTAATTAATGATTTGATTTGAAAGATGAATTAGGTTATACAATTATTATTAATTGTCAAATATTGAATTGATGAATGTCTTTATATGTATCTTATGAGAATTATGTTTGAATGGAATTGGAATATTATCAATAGTTGTTATGATATTCATTAAGTTTTTTGGTGAAATTGATTATTGATTGAATGAATGATCATGGATGCAATTAATTTGTATCACTTTGACTATTATTATTATTTGAGGTATTAACATATGGAATCAAGTGCACAAGTAATTTCCATGGCCAATAGAAATTTGGTCTTTTTGAGACCCTAATGTGATTACCTAGTGATACTTGATGTTAGTTTATGTGGAGGGACTAATGCCTATATGTTTTGTTAATTGGTGTGATGTGAAATGTTAAGTATTATTTAGTATGTGTTGTTAATTGTTGAAATAGAGAATGTGAAGTTTTAATTAGTAATTTTGACGTGCTCTAAGGTTAGTGGGTGGTATGTGAGATGGATTAGCATTTTGGTTGTCCAATTTCAGATGCATTCTTTAATGGGTTCAAATGGGTCACAAAATGTAAGTTTATACCTTCTTTCAGTGTTTTTAAAGTCCTAAGTTATGTAGATATGGTTAGGTGCATTTTGGTTGTGTATCTTAAGTTTTAGCTAAGTTTTAACACCCTTTAAATTCCTTTGAGTGAATGTGATGAAAACGGGCTTTAGGAATTGAAATGGGTGATGTGTCATTATCTCATTTCATCCTCCAAGTTCTTGTTTAGGTTTACTGTGGCTTTCTATGACTAACATATAAGTGAGGAAACTTGGAAGCTCCTCATGAGTAAGAATTTTCAAGCACCATGACTCACACAAATGTGAGAACATTTGGAAGCTCCTTACAAGGAAGGGTGTCCAATGATTTTACTCACACATTTATGAGAAAATGGATAGAGATGATCTTGGGGATTGAATGTGAAGGTGACAAGTGTCACCTTCACATTAAAGGATTGTGAGATTGAAACTTTTATTTATCCTTCTTTTGTGAATGTAGGAGAGGATATTGGTTCCTTTTGTAATTTTCTTAGGTATTAAGATAGATAGACAGGATTTGGAAGAGATTGACTTGAGGAGAGGATTCTTGGAGGGAATTTTTTATTGATCTTAATCAACCTTTATCAAGTTATTATGAAAATCTAGGAGGTAGGCTTCATTTCTTCATCAAGTGTCACCTTCACATTAAAGGATTGTGAGATTGAAACTTTTATTTATCCTTATTTTGTGAATGTGGGAGAGGATTTTGGTTCACTTTGAATTTTTATAATGTATTGAGATAGATATAGAGGATTTGGAAGAGATTGGCTTGAGGATATGAGTCTTGGAGGGAGTTTGTTTGTTTATCTTCATCAACCTTCATCAAGTTATTATGAATGTTGTGTGTAAATTTATTTTGTAATATTTTCCTTTCTTGTGTTTGTGATATTGTTGAGATGGTTTGTAATGGGATCATGGCTCTCCCTCTTAATGAGAGAATCCCAAGTGAGGAGTAGAGATAGTATGCAAACTCTATGGGGAAAGATTGGGTATGGGTATCTTTATTATTGTGGTGATTTTTGGGAGAGAGAATGGTATGGTTGTATGTTATTGTGAAAATGTGATGGAAGGAATAGTAGAAAATTTTAAAGAATGAATATTGGGGAGTTGGATAATATTGTACATCCTTACTATATTTTTTCCCATTTGAGTGTTGTCTCGTAATCTCACCTATTTTGATTCATGTTGAAGAATCTTGTGTTGTGAGTTTTCCTTGGGTTTATGGGAGTTATCTTGTGAGTCTTGTGTTGAATATGTGTGGTTTCATATGTATTCTTGTTTGCATGTTTATATGTAACCCAAGTTTTCCAAAGACTTTCTAGCTTGAGAGTTGGTTGTGAGAAACCCTATAGCTAGGAGGTGAGCTTCCCATTAGCACATGCAATATTTTTGAGTTATTTTATGTTAGGAATTGTAGGCAAGAACAAAGGGTCAAAATAATACAATTATATGTAGATGAAGTTAAAGCACACAAAAAAAATATTAAACAAAGGAATAAAATAATACATAGAATCAACGAGACAACAAAGGTTTTTAACGTGGTCCACCCAATTCTTGGGCTACATCCACAAATAGAAATCCACTAATTGATTAATATATAGCAAATGTACATTAAAATTAAATTGCAATAATAGCTACAACTTACAACAATGAATTTAATCATTTCCACTTCTCTGTATTTTTGCGCACAATGCTACATATTCCCAACAATCAACCTTGCATCAATCACAGTCACTAAACCCATGACCTGCAACTTCACTCACATGCTTCATGCACCCCTATATCATCAAAACCCAATCACCACATGATTGTTCAACTCCCTTACGTGCGCTAGCTGCAGGAATTCCAACTGTGACTGTTGGAATTCACTTTACACCAAAAAATATTCAAAATTTATGCAATTATTCAAACTATTATAATAAATTTACATTGGGAAATGTTAACAAATTTCCTTAATAAAATATATGGAATTTTTGCTTTGGGGGTGCTACCCCCAAGTCCCCACCAAGGGGATAATACCCCCAAGCCCCGTAAGAGGGGCTCCACCTCGTGCATTCCCCATTGATTGATTTGGGGGGAAAACATGTTGAGTAAAGCAGTCAAAATTTAAACATCAAGTTTGATCAAGCTAAACATAACAACATTTTGTGTATGTTGGAGTGTTAAGAAATAACATTTGCACCAATTCCCAATTGATTTAATCCATTTCCTACATAACCCCATGAGAGAAAAACATGCATGAAAGCTTACAGAATAACCATAATGCATAGATCAAAATAGACAAGCCACAATATAACACAAGATATACCTTGGGAAAACCCAACCTACAAAAGCATCCATACTCTATTTATTATTCAACAAAAAAATAATAAATGCACTTATAGAGTTACCATGAATAATTTTGAAGCACCAATCCTCTACAATTCATCCTCCACGTGTCCAAGCATGAATCCACACATCTCATGCTATGCTTCACATATGCACTCCTCAAAAAGACTCACTAATGACAACCCACTCACCCAACCGACCTTAACCATTAACCATGTGTTTTCTTTTATGGATACAAGCTCACAAAAATACAACTGAGTGGTAAGATAAAACCATGTGAACACAAAGCTATTGACCGATCATTTAATATTGGGTACTAAGTTTTCACTTTATTAAATGCTTTCCTCAAGTATTTTAATTATTATCCTATGACTCACACATAAAAAAATAACCCAATGTTACAATACAACTTTACAAGTGGTCCCAAATAATTATCTAATGTGGCTAAACATGCCTCTTAGGTGCACCAAAATTATTTAATAGTTATTTAATTACATCATTATAATATAAAATTTTATGCAATGGTGTACAACACCAAATCCTAACATGGAGGATTCATTTGGAGAACTTCTTTCTAGTTAGGTGATATTCTTCATCTTGTCACTATGTTTAAGTATGGATAAAAAATTGTAAAAAATACCCTTGAAGGGTTCTTATAAAATGTTTACTTCAAGTTTTAATATAATATTGGTCCACAGTGTGAGAAATCTAAATATAAAAAGTCCTTTATTATTGTAAAAGAAAATACCATCTCAAGTTTGTAGATATTAGTGTTGTAGTGAATGAAACACTACTTACAACATTCTATCAATGTTTATTGTGCATTGAAAAGTTATCTTGAAAGGTTTAAATGAATAGAAATCATGTTGTATTGGACAAGAAAAAGAAAGAATGAAAAGTTTCTTTTACAAATATTCAAACACTATAAAATGAAACTTCTATATTTATTTTGAACTATAGCTTTGTTAGGAATAGGATCACGGAGAAATATACTATAAAATGAACATATAAATAAAATATAAAATAACAAAAAAGCATAAAGACATAAATATATGTGGTTCACCCAATATGGGCTATGTCTATAGAGAAACAAATAGTCCTTCCTTTATTTTGTCCAACAAAATAAAGGGATACAACCTACAAAAAATCTACTGTAACTTCCTCTTTTCTCTCTAACAGTCTCCTCACAATACAATACTCAATAGCTATATAATTCCCTCATAAAAGTGGGGTTACTTTCTAGGAAAAAAACCAACATAGTATCTACTTTCAGATTTGTAACCTAATGATGAATAGTCCAAATTTACAATTATATATAATGTTGCTTTCAGAGGTGTTTCCTTTTAACCTTCACTGAGGTGAATGGCCCCCGAACCCTGCATTAGGGGTATACCCACCCAAACCCCACAGGGGTACCTCCCCTTTCCCCTACACCCCCCTACACTATAAATTATTAACCAATAAGATTAGGAACCATAACCAACAATCTCCCACTTGGAGACTAATCATGAAAACTTCAGGAAGATAATCAGGCTCCACCAACAAGTTTATGAAGAGAAAACATATGTTAAATAACTATTTAATAAATAATAGTTTAGTCTCTTGATTTCTAGTATTTTGTTTTAAATGAGAAATAAAAGCTACCTAAATGTATGGTTATACATATTTGTCTAAATGAATGATTTAGTTTTCTATTTTGTTTAGTTTTTTTTAAGGAAGTAAATGGTGTTGTTGCTTTGTTATTCTATTATTTCTTCCAGAAAATAATTTATACCTTTATTTACTTCTTGTTTAAAATAGCAATAAATATGTATGTATGCATAATTATGGGTTATCCGACAATAATGGGTCCCAAACTCGAGACATCTTTATTTTTGTTTGAAATCACATATTTTTTAGAAAATTAATGATTTAAGCCTTTGGGGGGTTCCATCTAAAGGTATTTAATTTAAAGAGGGTTATATAAAACTCTCTTAGATCAAACCCCCTTGGATATAACCCCTCTAGTCTTAAATCATACACACAATAGAGTCTCCTTCACACCTATCAAAATGTTGGACAAAAACCCACTTTTTCTTTACCTTTTGAGGGATCAAATAAAGTCATTTAAAAATTATGATTTCTAGGTATGTATCCCTTATTATAAGCTTTCAAAAAAATATAATTTTGAATATTTTATTTTTTTTGTTAGATAAGAGGCAGGATGCCTATATATAATAATATATTAAAAAAGATGTACAAAGTATATAAGGATATCATATGGCTCTTATAAGCCATATTCAACTTAGAACCCTCCTATTCAAACCCTACAATAACATATCAAATTCTGTTTTAAACCCATCACTCCCAAAATGTGCATGGCATCATGTTGTTTCTATCCCAAAAAACATTACATTGCATGAATACTATTCCTTATACCACCCTAGCAACTAAAAACTGAAAATTTTGAACTTTAGAGCCCATATTTTACCAAAAAATTCCTTGCATTTGTTAAACTTCCATCTGGTCCCCAGCTATTTCATTCTCATCCTAGTTCTGTACAAGATCACCCACAATAGGTCGCAAAGAGGCATTATGTTCAAGTTCAGTTCCATATTGCTACCATCTTCTTGAGCCAAGTATTATCGAGCAGCACCTGGCAGAACATCCCTTTGTGATACAACAAATTGATTACCAAATCCCTCAAGAACACCTTCTAGTCTAAATAGTGGAACGTTCTTTACTGGAATAGAAACTTCTACTGGTTCATGATCATGAGTGAGCAGAACAAGAACTGCATTGACCTAGATCCTTATCCTCTCAGCTATCTAAAAATCAATCTCCCCTACAAATTTGTTCAGCTCCAGTAACATAAAAATTGATTTCTTTATTTCCAGGGTATTCTTAATTGCTATATATTGCCTTGAAAGCAGGCTTGCATGAGAGAAATTTCCTAGGAAAAATCCCTCCTATATTCTTTCCCTTACACAAGTTATAATTCTGACAAGCTCTCAACACAGTGTCATTTGGAAGATATGCTTCTTTCACTACTTTGTTTGTAATGCATTCCACAACCCTAAAGCTTTGAAGCAAGTCGAGCAAATTATAAAAGAATATAGAAAGAAGTTGGGAAGGGAAAATTAACCTGCTAGTTTCCGGTTCTAAGACTTCTTGTCCAATTACCCTCTTCACAGCCTTCTTCAATTGATGATAGTGCCCCTTAAACATCAGTTGGAACTCCATCTCATCAATCTCTTCTGAAAACGGTAATTCCCAAACATTAACTGGAATTGGCGCACTCAAATTCCATGGTATATACTTCATCTGCAATTTGTAACATGCCTTGCACCTTCTTTGATTAAAATAGTCACAAGCAGATGAAATTTCCTACGACATAGGGACTACCCTCGAACCTCCTTGAAGATATGTGCTTTGCAAAGAAAATGCAATGTATTCAAAAGCTTTGATGAAACTAAATAAATGCATTAATCACAAAAAATTGTGCCTTGAAATTATTATGCCAACTCCTTTGATCCTCCCATACCATGCGAAATCGGCTTTGGCTTACGATACCAGATTTTCCCATTCATTTCCATAATGAATATGTCAGGCGATAAGATAGGGTACACTTGAATCAAAAAAATTAATTTTAGCAATGACCTAAGTGCTAGCCAAATCACAACTAAATTTATTCTTCTCTACTCCCTGTACTGCTAGAAAGATATTAAGCTAATCTTGCTTAGATCATTGAATATTTTAAATTTTATTATTATATTTATCTTTTGTTTCTTATGAATGTAGGTTTTTCACCAAACATCAAGGTACTTTTTCACACATAGAAAAATAGAGAAAAAAATTCTAAAAAATATGTGTGCACTAGGTATTGGTGTCCTTGTTTCAGCCAAAAGAATAATAATTTCAATACATACAAAACAAGTTATACATTACGAAATACACCTATTCCAAATTATAATTACTCTAACTTTGAAAATGAAGTAAAAAAATATGCTACAAAAATTATGAAAAATATCCATGCACTAGATATTGATGTTACAAATCTATATTTTAAAAATTATAATTTTATTCTTTCAATAAAAAATTTATCCATTATGACATAAATCACTTTTTTTTAAATGTTATTTTCTATAAAAACAAGTTATTAAAAGGTACATAAAAAAATCATAATTTATTTCTAATTAATATATATATATATATATATATATATATATATATATATTTAGAATCTACACAAAAATCCTCACAAATCACTAGTCCACATCATCTCCAAATTATTAACAGATTAGTTGCTATAGGTTTCATAAAGTGAAAATTTGGTGAAAATATTGATTTCAATGACCTAGTTTGGTCAAAAAGTGGGACATAGTATATGTACGTATATATATGAATGTGTATTAGTATTTTTAGTTTTATATTAAATGTATTGTTATTTTAATACCTATTGATAAAAAACAAAGAGAGTTTTTCTAAAAATTTAATATATAAATATGTATATATATTTTATAGATTAGAATTACTATTAATTAAGCATACATTATATTGAAGGGATACTTTTTTTAAAAATTGTTTCAAATTAAAAAAATTAAAAGTGGTTAGGGTTGTGGTCATTGGATCGAGTTGTAAGGCCAACTCGTAATTCAATCCACAATAGGGGAGGGAGTCTCCCTAGCCCCCATTGTGGTGGGGTTGTTAGGGGATTTTCTCCCACTAAGAGACACGATCCCTAGTGGGTGTTGCTAACCCCCTTAGGAGATGTAGTAACCACAAGGTGTCTAGCCTTGTGGGTGGGCACACCACCCCATTAAAACCATATATCCAAAAAAAGAAGAATATATGGTATGCTTTGGCCTTCATTTATTTTGGCCTTGTGTTAAATGCTTGATTTGAAACCTTTGATAATATATTGAAAGGAAATAATAAAATGAAAGAAAAGGAAAGTACTAATCTAAGAGAATTTTTTGAGTGAAACTATTACCATCAAGATGAAAACCAAGAGAAAGCACACCAACATCCAAGAGGAGACACAAGAATTTGTAAGGGGGAAAAAGAAAAGAAAAAAACCTTAATATTATGAAGATGACATAAAGCCTAAGAATATTACAATGAGAGAGAGAGAGAGAGAGAGAGAGAGAGAGAGAGAGAGAGAGAATATAATGCTACTTAGTGAAGAAGAAGAAAAGCACCTCAATAAATAGAGGTGGGAAAGGAATTGCATAACTCCCAATTTATGAATGTCACCTTTCATCCTATATGTGTGCAAGGTGTCAAGATCCTCATAAGGAGGAGGCTACACCTAAGCCTTAATATTCCTCCAAAGAGGAGTTATAAATATGAGTAATCCTCACGCATGTGTGAGGATACTCAAATAAGACAAGACTTGTAGGAATTCTTTTAGAATATTCCTACATGTAATTAAATAATAATAATAATAAATAATCTTCACTTAAGTAAAGATTAATTTCTAACTGTGATATTGGGAAAGGGATTCCTTAATGTTTAATGTGTAAACCTAGGGTTAATGTCTTCCTTTTTCCAACATACAGTAGAAGGGGAGATCAAAAAGATAAATAGATTGACTATCAACCACAAAGGTGAGCCAATCAAACTTGGATCTCCCTTTCTTAGGGGTTTGGAAATGGATTGGAAATGATTTGAAATGACTAACCTAATTGAACTATATGACCTAATAATGTAAATGTAATATTCTGGAAATGCATAGATGAAAACAATAACTTTCAAGAAGATTTGAGAAGTGTCAGATGATGTGTACCTGCCATAAAAAGTTGGTTCTTGCATGCAGAGGAGGACATAGATGCCTAGGGGCGTGTGGGTCCCTAATAGAGGGTCCTAAAACTGATTTGGGGGTCCACTGGTGCTGGATCTGAGCTTCTGATTCCTGGTTATAGATTTGTTAGAAAGTCATCACATAATTATGTAATTGAGTTTCTATGGCTTGACAACTTTTAGGGCTTTGAATGCAACAATTGATAATTTTCTTTCAATCCTCTTCAAATTTGAGATCTATGTATTCACAAAGAGAAGAGATGTTGTTCCATTGAGGGGCTTGCCTCTGTCAAACCTCGTAAGTGTTTCCACTTCCATAATGATAATGTCAATGATAGGAATGATAATTGAAAGGAAGAAATGACGAAACCACAAAATGATACAACTCACCACCCTTCAATGGCTTCCTTGAAGGACTAAAGTCAATCACATCACCTCAAAGATTTGGATCTTTCTTGCTTGAATGCTTGAATTATTTGGAGAACTACAACAAGGGTTAGCCTTCACAAAACCTGGATATGAACACACATAAACTTTGACATAATGTTGGATCTTGAATTGCTTCTACAAAGATCTGAAATGCTACTCTTAACTTTCTCTTGACAATATTATTTTTTCTATGGCTTAACAAATTTTAGGGCTTTGAATGCAACAATTGATAATTTTCTTTCAATCCTCCTTCAATCCTCTTCAAATTTGAGATTTGCACATTCAAAAAGAGAAGAGATGTTGGGCCATTTAGGGGCTTGCCTTTGTCAAACCCCGTGTAAGTGTTTCCACTTCCACAATGGCAATGCCAATTATAGGAATGATAATTGAAAGGAATAAATGATGAAACCACAAAATGTTGCAACTCACCACACTTCAATGGCTTCCTTGAAGGACTAAAGTCATACACATCACCTCAAATATTTGGATCTTGGTTGCTTGAATGTTTGAATGCTTTGGAGACCTACAACAAGGGTTAACCTTCACAAAACATGAATATGAACACACATAAAATTTGACACGATGTTGGATCTTGAATTGCTACTATAAAGCTCTAAAATACTTCTATTGACTTGCTCTCAAGACAATATTATTTGTTCTTGAATGCTTGTTCTAGTTTTTGTTAGATTTCAAATGATAAAATAGCTAAGTATTTATATGCAATTTTACTAATTTCACGACAACAAGATTCCAAAAGCTGACACTTGAAATTTCAATTTGTAATGTAGAAAAATGTATCCTTGGACATTTTCAAGCTCTTTTTGGCCTAGTTTTTTCTAGATTTAATGTTTTAATGTGGCCAACACATTCAGATTAGGGTTTGGACTCTTTTAAATCAATAAAAACCTTATGATGTCTTGTAGAAGTGTTTTGAAGTGTTGTAACCTACTTTCACACTTTCCTAAGACCTTTCTAATACATTTCACTTAAACAACCTATTTTTATCACTTACCAAGCCTTATTTCAAAGTGTTGTAAGGAGTTGTAACAAACTCTCACACTTTTCTAGGCTTTTCATCAATAATTACACCTTTCTTATGCCTTGAATGGCTCCATTATACACTTACAGGTCATATTTAATTGTCTTTTTTAGAATAATCTCGTTAAACATCATTTAACACATTGTAATTCCCGACACCTAGTAAAATTTCCTTGGTGGGACCAAGTTTCCACTTGGGGCGACTTAGTCCCATTTGGCTCAAAAATAAAAATAAGTTTAAATTTTTGGTGGGTTTTTATTCTCTAAGACCTAAGGCCGGCTTGTGATGAGGTATTTTCAGGAATTAGGGCATTTTAATTATGTATAAATACAAGGTTTTCTTCTCATTTTTCATCTCTAGAGACCTTGGTCTTCTATAGTATTCTTCTTCTACTTCTTCTCTTTTCATCAATCATCACTCTTCTCAAGCAAGCTAGGCTTTTGGCATTCTAAGTCATCAAGAAGCATTAAAGGGAAAATTCTTCACTTATTGCTACAAAAATTCAAGAGCTATCATCATGGAAAGTTTCTAATTCCTTCATTTCATGTTCATGCTTCATCTTATTTCTTCATTTGGTTTAATTACCTAAAAGGGGTTTGACCAAGGCAAACCCCCATGCCCTAACATTCAACATTTCTCTATCTTTCCTTGTGTGTTTGTAGATTTAGGTATTTTGAAGGCTTGGAGATCATTGAAGAATAGATTGAAAAATTGTTGAAGACATCTCCTTGTTGGCTAGGGAAAAATATCCACAAAAAACCTCTAACAGTGTCGAAAATCACAGTTCCAGATCTGGATACCTAGAGGAACAAAAAGTGCAAGCCAAGAGCTTTCGTTTCCACTTTCGGATTTTCAAAGAAGTCAAAGTGGACTAAGTTGCCATTAGTGGTGAATTAGTCCCACTTCACATTTTTTCCAAATTTTTTTGTAGATTTGGATACCCATTTGGCTAAAATGGGCTTTGATGCAGTTTTCTAGATTTGGGACCAAGTCCCCCAGAATGACGTAGGTGTCCCAGTTGGCCAAAATTCTAGATTCAATAGCATTTCTAGTCTACAACACATTTATAGGTGCACCTCTCCAATACCTTTAATTTATGTTACAATTTGTTTACATTCTTAGGTCATTTAGTTTATGTTTGCATATTACATTGTGTTTTCAAACATTCTTTGTTTTCCAAGTTTACACTTGGTGGTGAACCCCTTCTATCAACTTCCAGCCTTAGGAACAATCTCCTTTGACAAATTTCAATCTCTATTGCATTGGAATCTCAAGGGTTTGTTCTTGAATGAAGCATAGATCTTTGTCCATTTCCCTTTAGGTGCAAAACCCTAGAGGTGCAAGAGGTGACAAAAATCTTCGCAAAATTTTGGTGAACCTAACTTTCATATACATTCTTTTGATTTAGAGTCCTTCATCCTAGATTTGTCTTGCATTAACTTTGCATTAGGAGTTTGCATTAGTTAATTTTCATTCTAGGGTTTGTAATTTTTGCATTAGTGAAAGTGCATATAGGTTGCATTTTTGCATCTAAAATCATTAATTTTTTTGAAATTCTACATTTGCATCTTAGGTCTACATCATACAACACAAAAATCATAAAAATCAATTAAAAAAATCTTTTTTTTTTTTAAAAAATCACTCTTGGGACTCATTTGCCACCTTGGGCGACTTAGTCCCTTTATGCCCCTAAAACAACCTTTTATAGAATTGAAAACCCTATTTTTAAGCTTCTATTTGCTGCCCTTACATATCTATATCAATTGGCTAAGTTTCTATAACATGCATTTCATCAAATCTAGCTTTAATTAGCTCATTTCGTGGATGGGTTACATTTCAAATTTGCATTCTCACATTGTTACATAGCATAATCAGTCAATTTTCATCCTTACCAATCTAAAAAATTGCATTTCTCTTTTGCATGTTTGCTTTAGCATTGTTACATTTCAAGTTTGTATATTAATTCTTACATCATGTTTTTCATTACAACAATCTATAGTTATCATATTTCATGTTCTATTTTTAGATCTTATTGTGTGTTGTAAGAAAGTTTTGTTACGTGCATATGAATATGAGGTCCTTTCCCCTTTCTTTTTGTTCATCATTGATCCCTCTCCTAGTATCCCTTATGTGAGAGAGGTTAGTCTAGTGAAAGAAACCTTAGATAATCATAATTATCATATTTTCTCTTCTCCTAATATCTCTCCTCTTGGTGACGAAGATATTTTGGTAGAAGAACCAATTAATGAGAGTTTTGAGAATCCTATTTGTTTCTCTCCTCTTACCTATCTTAGTGGACAACACATTGATAAACAAGACAACACAAACATAGGTAATCATGACAATAACATTTGTTTTTCTCCTAGTATTTCTCCTAGTTGTGAAGAAGATACTTTGTTGTTAGAAAACACAATCAATAAAGGTCATGAGAATCTTAGTTGTACCCCTTCACTGAGGAAACCCATGATCATTTTCCTACTTGTGATAAAGTCATTTTAGAAGAACCAACCTTTGATTATCAAGAGCAGTTGGTCTGTAGTTCTCGTAAAAACCTTCATCCTAGGGAGGATATCATGATATATGACAAGGATAACAGTGACAATAATAATATTTACAGTGAATGTTTCTGGATTAGATTGTGCTTTTAGTTTTTACTCCTTTTTCTCTTTGATATCCTGATGATGGATCACGAAGTGTGATCCGAAACATTGATGCAAAAAATAAAAACACAATCTAAGCCAGAAACATTCACTAGAAATCTACATGGATTGTGGAAATCTGTTATCTTTAAATAATAATATTGTATCCTTAGAAGATGATGAAGAACCAACATTAGCCTCTCACTTGCTATGAGATGTTAATATTATTCAACCTCAACTTATCCTTTACCCACCAGATCACATAAACCTTCAACTCAAAACAAACCTGAACTCATCCTCTACCCACCTAAGAACAATGTTTCACAGCAACTAAGTCATAATACCATTGCTCATACATATACCACTAGAAATAATCCACAACCACAACAACCCACCCCCACACCATTACCTTTGCCTAATCCCATCTCAACCTATTGCTCCTCGATTATCTCCTAAGGAGTATGATCTTGTTGAACAGCTAAGGAACACCCCTTCCAAAATATATTTTGGGACCTTATTCAAGCCTCCCCTCACTATCACAACATGAATCAACATGCTTTACAAAAAACTCCTATCCCTTCTAGTGTGCAACCAAATGACATAGCAACTATAACTCAAGGAATCAATGTTGATATTGTTTTTCACCAAAGTGAGCTCCCTTCTTTGGAGGTGCAAAAACAAAATGAAGCTTTCCTAATAATATCTCAATACAAATGAAAAGAGATCAAGCAAACTCTTGTAGATACTGACTTTTCCCTTAATGTGTGTAGTGTGAGCCTTCTGGATAGGCTTGGAATTGGTAGATCAAACATTCAACCTGATTCTTTATCTATTAAGGGATTTGACAATGTCAAGAAGAAACCACTCGATGTGATCACTTTACCTCTTACAATTGAACAAGCCACATTGGAAACACAAATCCATGTTATGCCTCATAAAGTATCATGTAATCTTCTCCTAGGTAAACCATGGATTCATGCAATGAATGGGGTGCCTTCCACTCTTCATCGTAAAATAAAGTACATCTACAACAATCAAGTGTACACACTTGATGTTGATCTTGAGCCTTACAATGTCTTACAACTCGAGAAAAACAAAGAAACTCCCTATAAAACATTCACACCAACCACACAAGTGGAAACCAAAACAACCAAAATCCACATGTCCTAATCCTTCACAATGATATCAATAGATGATTTAGGATCATTAAATTTTGAACCAACATTCATGGGAGAATACGAGATCATATACAAAGACTTTGAAAAGGGAAAAGTAGTCTTGTCAATGCAAAAACTTGATAGATCCTTCAAAAGAATCCACCTCAATCACTTTAGATGACAATGCAATTTCTACAACCAACTCCAATCATGAACACCCACCAGATCCAAAAGCAATGAAAAAGATTTATGGAAAAGGTTATGAGCTTATGAAACAACTTGGCTACAATGGAAAAGGATGTGGTGCTCGAGAATAAGGTATTTGTGTCCCCATCAAACCTAACACACAAGAAACAACTCATGGTCTTGGTTATTGTCCTCTGATAGAAATCACCAAACCTTCAATCAATATCAACGCCACCCCAAACCATTCCCCTAAGCCAACTTTAACAGTAGTGCATCCTAAACTAACCAACACTAATGATCTTGGATGTTCTCCTTTACTTGAAACAAATCACACAAAGAAATCTTTGCTTAATGTTAATGTCATCTTGCAAAACACTAATGATTTGAATTTTACACACTCCTCTAAAGGAGCGTACAAAATATCACCATCTATAGAGCCTTGTGTAGGTATGACATCTTGTACTAAGCAAGAGATCTCTCTGTCACAAGATAAAGGAACATATTCTACCTTTGATCAAGAGGATATCTTATCGAAACTCCTCCAAGATAACTTGATATACTTTCCTCCACGAACTCAACAAAAATTCTACTACAAACATTCCTTTTGTGCATATCACAGAGTTCATGGTCATTCTACTAATGAATGTAAGGATTTGAGTAGTAAAATCCAACATCTTAAGGAGTTTGGTACTCTCCCTTTTGTGGGGGCACCTCATTCCTCTAATTGATACTGATTTTCACTCTACCATGCATTTCATTAATCCTTTCGGCTCACTCTTGTCCTGCACTAAGTGGGGGAAAGGGGTTAGGTAGCCTTGTCCTCGTATGTCACTTGTCGTTATCTCTTTTGGCTAGTCGTTAACCTTTCATGAACATATAAGAGCAAGCTTGGGACATGGAAAACATGTCTTAAGTAGGTTTGCATGTGACATACTATCTTTTTTTATGACATCGCTTCATTTGGAAATATATTACTTAGCATAGGGCTTTCTGAATAAGCTCTCATGTCTTCTTCTACTTTAAAGAACTTTCTCACAATATTGGTGTTAGCAACCGCTTTAAAGTGGGGGCATACATCGACACTCACATTTCATTGTGCGATTTTCTTTTTCTTGCAATTTCCTCTCTTGGAAACATTAGGAACAATGTTGCCCAAGATGAGACATTGCACTTGTCTTCTCTTGGAAACAAGATGAGACCTTTTGCACTTATCCTCTCTTGAAGACATTAAGCATGATGTTCCTCAAGATGAGACCTTGCACAAACAAAGAAAAATCCCCTTTAACAAAATCTTTACATGACATTCAAAAGAATTTTATTTTATGACTCCTTATTAAAGTTGTCAAGAGGTATAACTTTGGTATGGTTCGAGCAGGAAGCCCAACCAGTGGCATGACTTTCCCCACAACCACCTATGTTTGTGTGAGTGCATACCAACCATGAGTGTATTTTTCTCACCTTCTTGGATTTCTCACTCGACAGACAGTCAAAAGTTTCATCACCTCAAAGTGAGTATGCATTTTTGGACAAATAGCCTAGATCTGATCCACAATGTTTTAGAAAAATGGTGGAAGCTTGATCCACCTTTTTACTTTCATTCTTCTCTTCCTTCTAGTTCTTTCCATTGCATGATCGCGTATCTTGTTTTGTTGCATATCATTCACCCTTGTACGTGTCCTCTTGCACTTATGATCGGTTTTGCACAACCTCATTTGATCTTTGTCATCCTTTTCCATCCACATTGGTACAATTGGACCCCTCCTCTGAATGGCTACTTTAGTGTGAGTTTGCAGCAAGTTCAACCTCTCACTAAAGTGGGGGCTAAATGTAATGTAGAAAAATGTATCCTTGGACATTTTCATGCTCATTTTGGCCTTTTTTGTCGATTTTGGTCTAGTTTTGCCTAAATTTAATGTTGCAATGTGGCCAACACATTCACATTAGGTCTTGGACCCTTCTAAATCAATAAAAACCTTATGATGTCTTGAAAAAGTGTTGTGAAGTGTTGTAACCCACTTTCACACTTTTCTAAGACCTTTCTAATACATTTCACTTAAACAACATCTTTTTATCACTTACCAAGCCTTATTTCAAAGTGTTATAAGGATTTGTAACAATCTCTTACACTTTTCTAGGCTTGTCATCAATAATTACACCTTTCTTATGCCTTAAATGGCCCCATTATGCACTTACAGGTCATATTTAAGTATCTTTTTGAGAATAATCTCTTTCAACATCGTTTAACACACTGTAATTCCCAACACCCAGTAAAATTGCCCTAGTGGGACCACGTTGCCACTTGGAGTGACTTAGTCCCATTTGGCTCAAAAATCAAAATAAGTTCAAAATTCTGGTGGGTTTTTATTCTCTAAGACCTAAGGTCGACCTATGATGAGGTATTTTCAGGAATTAGGGCATAATTATATATAAATACAAGGTTTTCTTCTCATTTTTCATCTCTAGAGAACTTGGTCTTCTATATTCTTCTTCTTCTACTTCTTCTCTCTTCATCAATCATCACTCTTCTCAAGCAAGCTAGGGTTTTGGCCTTCTAAATCATCAAGAAGCATTCAAGGGAAGATTCTTCACCTATTGCTGCAAAACTTCAAGATCTATCATCATGGAAAGTTTCTAATTCCTTAATTTAATGTTCATGCTTCATCTTATTTCTTCATTTGGTTTAATTACTTAAAAGGGGTTTGACCAAGGTAAGCCCCCATGCCCTAAAATTCAACATTTCTCTTTATTTCCTTGTGTGTTTGTATATTTAAGTATTTTGAAGGCTTGGAGATCATTGAAGAATAGATTGAAAACTTGTTGAAGACATCTCCTTGTTGGGTAGGGAAAAATATCCACAAAAAATTCTCTTACAGTGCCAAAAATCATAGTTTTAGATCCAGATACCTGGAGGAACAAAAAGTGTAGGCTGAGAGCTTCCGTTTCCACTTTCAAATTTTCAAAGAAGTCAATGTGGATTGTCTCCATTAGTAGAAAAGTAGTCCCATTGCACATGTTTTCCAGATTTTTCTATAGATCTAGATACCCATTTGGCTAAAACGGGCTTTAGTGCAGTTTTCTAGATCTGCTAAGTCGCCCAGAATGGTGTGAGTGTCTCAGTAGGCCAAAATTCTAGATTCAGTAGCATTTCTAGTCTTCATTCCAATTTGTAACACATTTCTAGGTGCACCTCTCCAGTACCTTTCATTTTTGTTATAGTTTTTTTACATTCTTAGGTCATTTAGTTTATGTTTGCATATTACATTATGTTTTCAAACATTCTATGTTTTCCATGTTTACACTTGGTGTTGAACCCCTTCTATCAACTTACAGCCTTAGAAACAATCTCCTTTGATAGATTTCAATCTCTATTGCATTGGAATCTCAAGGGTTTGTTCTTGAATGAAGAATAGATCTTTGTCCCTTTCCCTTTAGGTGCAAAACCCTAGAGGTGCAAGAGGTGACAAAAATCTTCGCAACAAAATTATAAATGTTAAATGCCGCCAACAACATACTAAAAGTTGTTCCTCAGAAAGATAGTGGGACCCATATTCCCATGGGAATATGGGTCTTGGCCCTATCTTCTAGGACATTTAGATTCAAGATCATAACATTAATTGTTTGCATTTATTCAATGCTTGCAATCCTTCAAAAAATGGTAAAAATAGGCCTCATAATGTATAATTTAGGAAATTAGGGACTTAGTTAGATCCAATGATTTAAGGGGAGAAAATATAGTGTGAAATTGTTAAGGGTGACAATTTTTGACGCTACATTTAGCCCCCACTTTAGTGAGAGTATGAACTTACACTCAGACTCACACTAAAGTAGAAAAATATGTCAAGAGGGGTTTAAATGCACAAATGTTGAAGAGATGGAATGAATAAGGATCTAGGGAGATGGTGAAGCCCCCAGGATCTAAGATCCCATGGAAAAGAAACATAGTCACAAAGGAACAAACATATGTATGAAATGCAACAAGACAACATACACTAACATACAATGTCAACATGAAATGCAAAAGAGGGTATGGACTAACAAGTTGTATTATGGTAGGACCCATAGAAAAATCATTTACGACTCACACAATAAAAAATTCCAATATTTTATAGGTGAATAAAAAGTAGGAAGGCACATGGGCTAGTGAGGACCATTTTTCACTAGGTGAACCACAAGACAGGGTAGCGAAATGAGAAACACATTAGGTTTAGTGAGGACTATTTTTCACTAGGTGTGTACCCATAACCATACCAAGAGTTATACTCCCTGATAACCTTGATAAGGTGCTACAAAATGATCAAAAGTGCTATTCCAACACAACACTAAGTTCAATGCTTGTGAAAAAAGTGAAGCAAAGAAAATATCAAATGGCAATGTCAATGCACTACTAAGTCCAACCTCTATGAACAAAGTGAAGCAAAATAATACCAATGTATGCCCCCACTTTCAACAAATTGCTAAACACCATGTTGTGAGCAATTAATTTAAAGTAGAAAATGATAGATGTCATGTAACAAAAGATCACAAGAGGTTATATGGAAAGCCCTATGCCAATGATATGTTTCCAAACAAAGCTACATCATGAGAAGGGGTTGCCCCCAAAATGCAATGCGACAAACAACATAGAAAGGAACATTGATGGATCCATAGATCTAGGGTCAATATACGTCTTTTCTATAGTGATGTAATAGAGCTTGGAACTAATATCATTACCGAAATACTCATGGAACAAAAAACACAAATGAGGAATGACACATAGAGAGAGAAGACAAAAAAAATGGGTCAACATGGAAGAGACCTAAATTTCTCAATGTCTTGCATTGTCCCCAAAAGGAAAACACAAGACAAAAGGAAAAGACTAAGTTTACAACATATAGAAGAATGAAGATGCAAATAGAAGAATCTTATGACAGATTTGTTTCCTTTGTATCCTTGCGCCAACAGAGCAACAAGGGTCATCTAGAGAAAACTCACAAACATAAAGACATGCCAAGCAACACAACATGATAAATCACATCAGATGCAAGCAAACACAAAGGAGTACCACACATGCGAGCCAACCTAAAGTAGGTCGTCTACATCCCAATCTTGCTCATCATATATGAAAGGTAGATAACTAGCTAAAGGGACTACAACAAGTGTCATACTGGGAGCATCTCTAGGTCCAACACGTGGTGGGTCACTCTCATGAGAAGGAGCATCAAGGTTTCCCCATCTAAATTCATTTTCTTTGAAAATAAAATATTAAGCTCATTATGTACCTCCTCATCGATTTTATCAATTTGAACATCATCCAAATTAATCACCATGGGAGATTTTATGACAATTGCAGTTCAATTTTCTTGTTTCACTTCTTGTTTTGGTTCCATGTCATGTTTTGGTTAATTTTGTAATTATTCTTGTGTTGTTTCCATAGGTGTTGGATTATCATTCATTGTTTTATTCTTTTTTTTTAATTGACGAACGATAGCACGATGCTTACACCTACACTCTTTAACATTTTGGTTTTTTTTTGCACAATTTTGAATATGTGAAGGAGTAGGAGTGGTTTTATCAATCATTAGTTTCTTTGCCTTGAAATTTTGGAATTAATTGAAAAATAAATCTTCATGAGGGTTAATAGGTTCCATAGGTTGAGGCAAAAATAAATCTAATGAAAAATTCCCACAGGAAGACAAAGGATTAAACCACTATGATGCACTATAAATATCTCATTTTCAAAGGGGAAATTTATGCACTTGTGAATAACTTATGGGACAACATTCATGTAGTGTAGCCATGGATAGCATAACTTCAAATTAAATTGGTCTGACGATTGGATGATGGAGAACAAGAAATCTAATTTCTTTGGTCTATTTTTAGAGGAAGAATGATTGAACCTATCGTAGGGCAAGCAAAACCATTATGAGTTTTTATCCATCCTTTCAATTGTTCATAATAATCTTGATAAAGCTCTTGCACAAACAAGAACTCCTCAATAATCACATTATCTACACATGTGATATCAATGAGTATTCCTTGTACATGTTTTTCATTGATATGACCAGCAATGTAAAGAGGACCATCAAGTGCATGTCTAGGTGTGTCACTATGGGTGAAAGAAATGTCAAGTAAAATAGTGATTTGACCCTTACGAGGTTGAACATTAAAAAAACCATGTGATCCACTTCCTTCTCTTCATTATTTTCATCATTCATGTCATCACTTGTATCATCAGTCTTATCAAAATTCATCTCATCATTCTTAACATCACAAGCTTGCACAAAGTTGGATGAATGGCTGGGCATTAGATTGGTAAAAATCTGCAAGTTTTGGTTAGGTGGGGCAAAAAACTTATTCCCTTGGTCATTAACACCACCCAATAGGATGTGATTACAATCAATGAGGTCTTGGACTTGATGCTTAAGACACATGCATCATTTTGTATCATTTCCATTTGTGTGATGATATTGACAAAAGACTATTGGATTGAAGTCTGGAGGTAAGGGTTTGGTTGTGTCTACACGTTTAATAGGAGGCAATCGAGGATTAGGTTCTTACTCAAGAGTTGCAACATGATCAAATGGAGAGTATCATGTAGTTGGGTGAATATCCTCTCTTTTCGTCTAAATTGATATGGAATGGAACTTACAGAAGCAACTTGAGGTTCAATGTGGTCGGTTGTTTGAGGTGTATGAAACTTGATAAAACTTTTCTTTTCTTCTTGAATGATTGATAGTTATTTTGGGGTACGAATTTGGATTTCTTAGTATGAGCTAATGAAGATGCCTCTTCATACTGATTGATCAAATTCTAGTAGTCACAAAGAGTTGTACATACATGTATAAAGGAAAAAAATCTCATTAATAAGATTCCATCCCTTATGTCAGTTTGAAAGTTGTTAATGAACACTCTTTGAATATCCACATCAGGAAGAGTTAGATTGATCTATGACAAAAGCAACTAATATCAACTTATGAAATCTATGATCTTTTCACCTCTCTTTTGTTTGAATCCCATTAAATCAGGTAGGGAAACTTTAGGACCAATTTTCACTTGGAAATAATTTAGAAAAGTATAAACTTGAGCTCATTAAATGAATGAATTGAATTATTTAGCAATGAACAAAACCATTCCAAATCCATATCTTTCAATGACCTAGGAAATAGTTTAGCCAAGAGCTTATAGTCAAAGATGAAGTCACTACACATGGTGGTATATGCTAATATATAATTGCTAGGATCCATTTTACAATTGTACTTCAAATCAGGGTATCTCTATGTCTTGTGGCATTTATGATTGCAATATCTCAAATGACAATGGACTCCTATTAATGTATCGTGATGGTTGTCCATTTTGGTTTTAGTTCAAATTTGAGATCTATTGTTGAAGTGAGGTTACATTTTTAAAAATTTGGTTGATGATGGAATCATTGGTTGATATGTTTTAGGAATGTGGTGAATATGGTGGAAGTGTGTATGTGTTTGGTGGGCTACCATATTGTAAAGTTATGAGTGAGGATAAAACTTGGGGTGTGACATGTGAGGATCCAAAACCATAAGAATTTCCAGTGGAAAGACCTATTGTTGGATTTATACTAATGCTTTGTTGTGTTGTTGAAGCAATAGTTGGATTTGTGTATGTAGGAATAAAGGCTATAGTTGTAGGGAGGGAGACTTGACTTCCTCCTTGATTTTGAGTGTATCACAAAGCTTGAGTGGAACTAGCCATTGTAGGCATATTATTATCAACTATATGATCTAGGCTACACAAAACCTCTAATCTATGACCATCATTAATTAGTTGAACCTCATGTTGTCAATTATAGGAACTATTATACCAATGAAGTGTTTAGTACTCACTAATTCTTTAAGTTTTTCTAAGTCCTTATCTAGTTTTTTTAGTTTGTCTTTGAAAACGTGGGAAACCATAGTCTCAACATTTGTAAAAGGAATTTGTAAGGTTGTCATTGGCATAGTAACATCAAGAATAGGGTCCAAAATGGGTTGACTATTGACAACAGTTGTCATGAAAGAGGTAGAAGACTCGTGATCCACAACAGATGTGCAACCAACGTGAGATGCCATAAGTCTAGAATTATGTCTCACTAAAGTATTGGCAATAAGACACCAAGTCATGAAACTCATAAAAGTTCCAAAACACTAAGTGTACCAAAGATGAACACTAAACTAACATAGAGACATAGAAAAATAATTAGAAATAGAAATCATACAATAAAAGCAAGCAAGAAACACAATAGTAGAGGGCTAAGATTTTTTTTGGCTAGGAATAGTAGGACATGGACACCCAAGGGCATTTGAGTCCTAGTCAAAGGTTTTATAAACTCAAAATCTGACTATGTATTACATCGCTTAAGGATTCTGATTCTACTTGCAAACAATTGTAACAGTAAATAATTTCCCAAAATTTGTTTAATTTATACAAAATGTAAATATCCAAGAATGTTGAAGATGTTTGAACAAGTTATGAATGCAAATTTTAGATCTGAAATTCAATAATTGACTAATTCTAAAATCCAAATGCCTAGAAATATTGATTTTGATGCAATTTTAAAACACAAATAATGCACTTTCTTTCTCCTTTATGACCTATATGCAATATGCCTAAAAATATGCAATTATTGATTCTAAAACACAGATCTGCAAGTACTTACAGAATGAGTAGATAGAGACAAATAACTATGAAATTTTTTATTAATGCCCGTGTACAAGGATCAGGTCACCTAGGGGCATCTGTGTCCTTGACAAGAGGTTTAAAAATTGAAAAACTGGATGCTCAAGTTTCTTGTTAAGGTTTCTATTTTTGTTCGCAAACAGGTCTAACAATTACTACTTTTTCAAAATTTCTTAATGTGAGTGCAATGCAAGTGTATGACAATGTTTGAACAACAAATGACAATTTTGAAAGCAATTTTGAATGCAAATATGATCTAAATGACTGAAACACACCCTAGTCCAAGTGATAATGTAAGCTATGATGCAATTTTTTTTGGATTTTTAGGACTTTTTATGCTGCAAATATGAAATCCTAAATGAGAAATGAAAGAAAATGTAATGCAAAACCTAGATCTAGGGTGATTGAATGCAAAATTTTAGAAGGTTTGTGATTTTAAAAAGTTAGGTTCACTAAAATGTGATATTGGGAAAAGGATTCCCTAATGTTTAATGTATAAACCTAGGGCTAATGTATTCCTTTTCCCAACATACATTAGAAGGGGAGATCAACAAGATAAATATATTGACTATCAACCACAAAGGAGAGCCAATCATACCTGGATCTCCATTTCTTAGGGGTTTGGAAATGGATTGGAAATGATTTGAAATGACTAAACTAGTTAAACTATATGACCTAATAATGTAAATGTAATATTTTGAAAAATGCATAAATGAAAATAGTAACTTTCAGGAAAATCTAGGAAGTGTAGGATGATGTGTACCTATCATATGGGCTTCTTTTCACATGGTTATAAGTTGTGCCAACAAGGCATGGGCATATTCAGCAGGTTTAAATCTTTCCTCGAACTTGGTACGAAGAGTATTCTAGCTAGTGACTATTGCAACTAGAAGAGTATAGAACCATTCTAAAGCAACTCCTTGCAAAGTTTCAATGAAAAATCGCATAGCAAAATCTTCATGTTCTACACCAAGAACATCGCAAATAATGTAAAAAGCAACAATGTTCTCATCAGGATGTTGCTTTTTGTCTCCTTGGAACTTTGGAATATGCTTTCGTGATACATGTGGAAGCTCACGTAAAGGTCCTGCAAACCTGAGAGGACCAAAAGAATTTCCCCAAGGTCTTGGTGGTGGTGCAACCATGATATTTTCCACAACAAGAACTTGAGTTGGAACTCTATGAAAGAAAAATCACTCGGAAGAGGATATTTTAGCCTTCGCGGAGGATAACTCGCAGTTTGCTGCAACAAAGACCTTGCTCACAGAGGAGAAGGAAGAATGTTATGTCATTGCAATAATTCAAAAAATGGATCCACCACTCCTTGCACCCTCAAATCTTGTGTATAGCTTCTATCAGCCAACAAGTAGACTTGAAATAAGAGAGATATTAATAATAATAGTACACAAGATAAAAATAAGAAATTGGAGTGCTTATTCACTTCAATCAAAACCGTGAGGCTTTGATTGTGTGTGTCATTCCCTACCAGAGTCGCCAAAAAACTGTTGGGTGAAAATTATGTAATCCCTTTTAACAGATTACAAAACCTTGATTTCAACCATAGTTATGTGAGAGAATCTCTCCTCTCAAAAAGGGGAGGCACCCTTCTTACTGCTTATCGAAACTAAGGGAAAACTAATTAGATATTTACAATAATGTACACTACATTAATGATATGGGGGTGTGTCACATTCATGATTCTCTTTTTTTTTTGAGAATATGTTTTCCAATGTTTCACAATTTTACCTTCTTGATGCAATACAACTTCAAACTAAAATTAATAAGTAATTCCAATATTCCTATCTTGTCAAAGCAAAGCCTAGGAATACTAATATGATAATGATAAGTAACAGATAAGAAAAATCTCATGAAGGCACAAAGTCGTTCCGTAGCTTCTGATAATGAATCCTTCAGGATAATAACCAACGTTGTATAAAAAGCACAAAGTCTTCTATATACTCCACGATAAATTCCATGAACAACATGAATAAATATAACAACAAAATCTTATAGAGAATTCACCAATATTATCAACAATATCACAATTCTAATTAATAAGTGTAGCTCAAAGTTTACATAGATTTACTCAAAAGCCCTCCAGTCTCAAACACTAAACGGTGTCATTTTTAATCAAATCATAAGATAATTGTTTCCAACACAAATTTTGGTATGCAGCTTCACTTCTTTATTGATAAAAAATTGAATTCACCAAACTAAACTCAAAGTTTCAATATTTGCTTCTTAATTGGTTAGCATTTCGTTGCAAAAGATAAAAGGTAACAATTACAAAAGAATCCTCTCTTATTTATAGATGGGAGAGG
Organism: Sequoiadendron giganteum; assembly: GCA_007115665.2. Lineage (NCBI taxonomy): Eukaryota > Viridiplantae > Streptophyta > Pinopsida > Cupressales > Cupressaceae > Sequoiadendron > Sequoiadendron giganteum. The sequence continues at coordinate 538,019,117 of CM021108.1, forward strand.
AGAGTCAATCTAGGAGAAACCCTAACTAACTAGTTGACTTGTTCAAAAATGTCTTCCATGGATATAGGAAAACATCTCAGTTTTACATGTGATTACATTTTTCAAAATGACATGTAAAATGTTGAAGACTATCTACATAAAGCATAAAAAGAAAGCATATGAATTATCTTAACTCCTGAGATGTAAGAAAACTTTATGGTTCCTTTCTCTTGGCTTGGAAGTCTTCATATTTCTTCTTAATCTCTTGCATGACTGCCTCATCTGGACCAATTGTATAGCCAAAAATTGTATGAACCTTTGTGATTGACTTTCTTACTGATGAGAAAATACTTTTGCATCTATCTAGATGTGTCTTGAAGTTGTCTAGGGAGAGTTGTACATCACACAAAGCACTCGTAGAAGTATTTGAAATGCCTTCATCTTCGACTTGCTTCATGACAACTTCTTTGAAGATCAAAGTGATCTCATTTACCAAGAGGAAGGTATGATCATCATCAAGGAGTTTACTAGGTAACTCCTCAATTCCACTCACCATGACAATACAATGCCCTTTGACATCCTCTTGTACTTGTTGTATGTCCTCGATGAGAGAATCTATAACTTGTATGCAGTTTTTAAGAGATTCTCTTATTTCCACATACTTCTCTTTGCCAAGTATTACCCCAACTTCCACCAATTTTCTCAGATTTGTCTCTTTCATTCATGACCAAAATGAGATACTTTGTTCCATGTCTTTCTACTCCCTAAAAAGTGTATTGGCTTCCTTTTCCAACTCCAATTTCATCTTAGCCATTTGACTTGTCTTTTCATCAGCAACAACTATGAGTTGTGAGCCTTGTTCTATTATCTCATCATAAAACTCATATAACACTTTACCCTTGGAGTAAAACTTCTCCACTTATTGCACTTTTAGTTCTTCAACATTTATCATGGCCATAGGTTGCACATTCTTGGAAGAACCTATGATTCTCCTTATGATTGATGCATAATGTTCAGCCTTCTACTTGTATATATCTCTAGCTTGCTCCATCTTATCTAGTCTACCTGATAATGCATTTAGGACCACTTGTGAATCTTCTTTAGCACTTGAATTAGTTACCTTACCAAGTTGAACCCTTGTTATAGTGTAATCTTCCATAGTCACATCACCCTGTTCATGAGGAGGAAAACCAATAACTACATATTTGTGAGCTAACTTTTCAACATGAAGTCTTGAATGAACTTTCGCCTTCTTTTCCCCTTTGGCTTTTGGAGGAATGATTTCCTCAAGATCTAGCTCATTTGGGGAGATCATCTATTTTTTGCAATTAGATACTTGAGAAACCAAACAAAGAGGGAGAAATGAAGTGTTTCCTTCTTCACTTACTGCTAGTTCTTGTGTAGTGGCCACTTCTATAGGAATGGACGATATTGTAACAATTGTGATAGTATTAGTCATGATGGCACCAGTAGACTACAAACCAAGAGGGTCCAACAATGACTCATTCATGACCTTGTCAAACTTTGCTTGAGAAAATATATCATAAGATGGGGAAGATAGGCTAGGAATGGATGACAAAGAACCTGAGGGAACATCAACAATTTGTAGAATGAAACTTATAGGAGTAGTGGAAAGAATTGTTGATATTGAAGGAGGAATGGAAACCTTTACTGCATGTAGGGTAGATGTAGGAGAAGGTGAGGTAGGAAGATGAGGTGGAGTAGTAGTAGGATTTGGAGGAGTGTGAGGAACATTGGAAGTAATGGGCAATGATGTTTGGAGAGGATTATCAACAATGTTCTCGTGAGGAGATAGTTACATTTCATCATTATGCCTTTCCTCTTCCTCATTACCTTCTTCTTCTCCTTCTTCTTCTACAGACTCTTCTAATTCTGTAGATTCTTTTGATTCCTCACTTTAATTCACTTCATCTTCTTCAGATGATTGTTCCTTAGATGCAAGCTCCTTTCCTTCTGTAGATGGTTATTCTAATTTGGTAGCTTCCTCTTCTTCAGTTATTTTTGTAGCACTTTTACCAAAAGTAAACTTGATCTTATGACCTCTTTGTGAAGAAGGGGGAGTAGATGCATGCTTGTGTTTAGTGCAGAGCTCTTGTCATTGGCTGGTTTCTCCTCCTGGTGTTTCTTCTTCAGATTCTATCCTAAAATATTTCATTTGAAAGCCATGCATTTGCAACCATTTAGTTGTATTATGCAAAATAGGAGCAATCCTTTCTCTAATAGAAATACTTTCTTTTTTAGACCATTGCACCCATGGTAAAGGCTTCCTAGCAAATTCTTCCTCTTCATATGTAGAATTCATGATGTCGCCAGGATCTTTGAAATTCTCTGGAATGTCAGCTACACCAAGATCTCTGATCTACTCCATTGTCAACATGCAAAAAATCATTCTCCAAATGTCTTCATCTCTGCAATTTGCCCATATATCCTCAAATCGGTAGATGTGGCGATGATCTTTCTTTAGTTTCTTATTCACATTCCTATAATTAAATTTGAATCTATATTTATATGTTGTTAGGGTCATAATTTGCATTTCCATTGCTACTGACTTTGCCTTTTGAACACTGTGAAAGTTTATCTCCCAATAGTAAGTGGAAACTTGAAACCTGGCTTATGATTTTTCTGACGTTCTTTGTGAACTGAGATTAGTTGTCTACACAACTCCATTAGTACCCACTTGTTTGAAAAATATCCGAGAAACATATATGGACACCTAGTATAACAACCTACTCTGAAATATGTGAAAGTAGGAAACTATAGGAAGACACATCCAAACTTACTTACAACCCTATAGGCTTCATCTGATACTCTCTTCTTTTCAAGGGTTGGATCAAAAGTGAATAGTAGAGGTGCAAAGAAAGCATCTATGACTCTCCTAAAATGTTTAGGACTATTCCTCAAATTTATTTGAGAATAAAATTTATACACAGGCACAATATTTCTATTACCTTATTTTGACAACCCTAGAAATTGCCTCACGATTACAGTAGCATATACCAAGTAGGAAGTCATATTGAATTTCAAGGTAGTTGGCACATTGATCAACTGTTCATGAATCTCATCACTTATATGAGTTCCTCAATCTATGTGTACTTTCCTCCTAATGATGTAAATATACTCGTACATCCAATCTTGAAAATGGAATGATACGGGCAAGCCTTTCACTCTACTCAAAAGAGTAATCATATCTCGAACATCCTCCTTGAAATCATTTCAAGGAAGTCCTTTGGGCCATCTAGAGATAGTGGGCCCGGGAGTCTTCATCCATTGAGTATTAATCAATTTATTAGCCTTATTTGGATCCTTTTCATAGACTTCTTGTGCTTGCTGAATGGAGATATTGGTACATATTTCCATGTTTAGAACCCATAAAATAATATCAAAGCATTTCAGATCCAACCTCATCATGAATTGTCTAGTAGAATCTCTTACACTTATCTCCTCTCTGATGTAATGTGATGGAACTTGGAGAACAAACTCTATGTTATGAGCAATAGTTAGAAATGTAGATACTAAGTGCAAGTTGCTCTAAATGATAGATCTCAAAATTTCCTCTAATGGCTTCTTCTCAGTTCTTTCTACAAAATATTCTATATCCTAGTGACTAATCTTTGTGTCTTTGATTTCATCCACCTTTGAGAGCACTACAGTAGGCAAAAAGACACCTTGTTATTTGTACTTCATCTTTCCCTCCTTTTTAGAAGATGATGGAGGCTCTTATGATGTCATTTGAGAGTGCCAAAGATCAAGGAACATCAGCTTCAGAAATAACTTGATAAGAATTTGAAAAGAGTTGCAAGAACAATAGATTAGGAGATGTTAGGAGCAAAATCATTATGAGAGTGAGTTGGAATGCATGAAGCAAGCAAGATTTTTGGAGTGAGTGCGAATGAGCCATGAATCACGGAAAATAGAGCATCAACGATGAAACAAAGTTTAGAGAGCAAATAGAATTGAGTTCTGAGTGCTAGGTGAAAAAATACTTTTAATGTAGAAGCATTGAAAATCGACACTTCTACATATGATAGAAATTCATTTGCATGTAGTAGCACTGAAAAACAACGCTTCTACATGCCTTGAGAATTTGCATAGAAGATATGTCAAAGCGTTGAAAATCAACGCTCTGATATTTGGCGAGAAGATCATTTCATGCTTGAGTGTTGAAAATCATCGCTCAAGCATGTCCTTTGTAATTGTAATGTCAAAAAAAGGGTCCTTAGCCTTTTTCAAACTTTTTTAGCTCCTTCTTGTGGACTATGGCTTAGTTTGACCTTGATTTTATTGTTTTAATGTGGATAGCACATTCACATTAGGTCTTGGGACCTTGTGAACTAATGTACTTTAATGATGCCTTGTAAAGGTGTTGTAACACACTTTCACATCTTTCTAGGATTTCTAAGTATAACTTTATTTCAATCATAATTTCTCTTAGCCTTGCCTTATTTGGTGTGTTGTAATGTGTTGTAACACACTTCCACATTCCTCTAGGCTTTTCATTGATAATTCAACTCTCTTATGCTTTAATTGGCCCCCTTTTGCATCCACAAGCCTTATTTTGGTGTATTTTTTAGGATAATCCCAACAAATGGCATTTAAAACGTCAAATCCCCAAAAACCCACCTCAAATTCCTAAGGTGGGACTCATTCATCATTCTGGGTGAATGAGTCCCCTTAGGTGGGACCCATTCACCCAAGGTGGCGAATGAGTCCCCCTTAACTCAAAAATTAAATTAAATTTAAATCTTTGGCGAGATATTATTCCTTAAGATCCAATGTTGGCTTGTATTGTTGTAATTTCGGGAATTCTTGCATAATTGGGTTTAAATACAAGGTTCTTTCACTCATTTCAATCCTAGCAATTCTACCATCCTAGCACTCCTAAAGAATTCAAGCATTCATTTGAGCAAGAGCATTCAAGGCTTTCAAGGGCAGATTATCAAGTATTCAAGAGCATTCTCCAAGCATCAATCATCATGTCAAAGATCACCTTCTTCATGTTTGTTATTGTGCTTACAATTATGGTGTAGAGTTCATGATCCAAGCAAGCTTTGTATTCAAGATCTATCTCCTTCAAGCAAGAATCAAGAACCACATCCATTGTGGCAATTTCAAGCATATTTGCAACACTTTATTGCAAGGGTTTGGTGAGTTGCAACATCACCTTTTGTTCATTCATCACTCTCCTTTACATTTTCTTTCTATTTCAAGATTTAATTAACAAGGGGTTTGACCAAGGAAAACTCCCATTCTCTAACCCCACAACCATTTTTCCCTCTCTTTGCATGTGATTTGCATATCTAAGTTGCAGATTTATCAAAGAGAAAGATTGGAAAAGTTGTCATCAAATTGTCAAAGCAAGTCAAAGTTGTCAAGATTATGAACAAACCTTGGAGGAGCTTGGAGAAGACCTACAGGTTGAATTTAGTAGTTTCAGACCCATATATGAATCGGGAACAACAGAGTAGACCAAGGGCTACAAAATTCAACCTTGAATTTCCAAAAATTTGGAAGTGGACTGTTTCACCACTATTGGCGAATAAGTCCCATTGTACCTGTCTGTTAGAGGTTTTTTGCAGATCCGAGTACCCTTTTGTTTGAAACCTATTTAGAAACATTTTTCTTGATACTGGATTGATTTTATTAGCTTGGTGAATGAGTCCCAGTTGGCTTCAACAGTGAATTTTCTAGGGTTTCAAACCTCCCTCCTACCTTCTCTAGTTTCCCAAGTGCACATTTCCAATTTTCCAATTTTATTTTGTTGTTTGCTTGCATTTCTAGTTCATTCTTTGAATCACTACATAAAATTAAGGTTTTTTCATTTCATCATTCATTTCATTATATTTCCAAGTTTACCCTTGGTAGTGAACCCCTCATTTACATCATTTTGTACCCTAGAACACACCCTTTGTCAGATTTCAATCTCGTTTGCATTGGAATCTCAAGGGTTATTCTTGAGTGAAAGGAAGAAAATTATCTCTCTTCTTTTAGGTCCAAAACCCTAGAAGTGACAAGAGAGTCACCCCCTATTTTCTTCATTTCACTTTGGTGAACCTACATTTAGAGCATCATAATTCTGATTTGGAGTGCATTTACATCCTAGATTTAGCTTGCATTAACATTGCATTAGGTTTTACATTGGTTAATTTGCATTCTAGGGTTTCAATTTTTGCATTAGTGAAAATCTCATTTAGCTTGCATTATTGCACTTAATCTCATTAAAAATTAGCAAAATTTTGCATTTGCATCTTATATTTGCATCATAAAACATAAAAATCATAAAATTCCATTCAAATTTTTTGAAAATTTTCAAAAAAACCATACCTGGACTCATTTGCCACCTTGGGCGAATTAATCCCTTTGCATATTTTACATAGCATTTTATGTCATTTATAGTTCATTTTTTGAGTTTCTATTTGTTGATTCTGTATTTCAATTTTACTTTTCAGAATTTCAATTACAAGCATTTCATTATTAGTTTACATCGCATTTGCACCCACCCTACATTTAGTAGCTTTTGCATGAGTGTTTGGTGTCCTATTGCTAATACCATAGTGAGAAGAAGTTCGAGACTCGTGTAATCCCACGATAGCACAATCATTGTGGATCTTGGGTTATCTAGAGCTTCCACTCCTAGTATTAACACTAGTACACTAGGCATGGATAAGACCCTAGGTAACTCTTTGCCCTAGAGTAGCATGCAAGCTGAACCAAAGAATGATAACATTCTGCAAGAAAACCTAATCCATATTCATGAGGACTTAGTGAACTTACAACATCAAATTATCCTTGAAAACATTTCAACCGCTACAATTCCTACAAATTATCCTTGCAAATCTTTGGCAAGCATCTCCCCTCAACTACTAGTTGCCCCTTTCCTGCAAGTAATGCTTCAAGCCAAGGAGGAACTAAAATTCCTCCTCTCGCAACAATACCCTCAATACTTACCTACACCCCTCCTCAAGTCACAACAATGCAACAAGTTAGTAATGTGATTCCTTCCTTGGGTATTCTAGCTAGCATCTCTAATTCCTATGTGGCATCGCATGTTATAGCTCCTACTACCTTACCACCTATAAGCATTTCGTTCACTTGTTCCACAAACACATACACTCCATCATCACATTCATTTCCATCTCATAACACAAGCAATGACCCTCTCATACATCAAGTTTTCCAAACCATGTCATCTCTTCAAAAACAAGTTTCCACCATCAACCAAAATCAAAACGGTCCACCCACACATTATATCAAGAATAGTCCATTATCCTTGGAGATACTATGCACACCGATGCCACAAGGTGTAGAAATTCCTAGATTCAAGAAATATGGAGGGAAGGGAGATACTTCTAACCATGTTAATGCCTATACTGCCCTATGCAGTGACTTTGTCCTTGATGATAAACTTCTAGAAAAATTCTTTCCGAGGACCTTGAAAGACACTGCCTTGGAGTGGTTCTCTTCTTTACCAAATAACTCAATTCATTCATTTGATGAACTTTTTGAGGCATTTATAAATCATTTCCAATTGCAGATGAATCCTAAGTTGACCTTGGCTGACTTGATGAGATGTAAGCAAAAAGAGGAAGACAAGATAACTGACTTTATCTCCCGCTATCAATCACTTTATTCCCAAGTCGATGTCGAGATCCCTAACCCACACCTTCAAAATATGTTTATAGAAAATTTGCAAAACAAAATCCAAGACAAGTTGAACATAATGAAATCCACATGTTTTATGTACTCGTGTACTGCTCTCTGTGATTACCAAAATTTGATTTGTAGTTGCAATACAAAGTCCACTTCTAACCGAGTTGAAAGATCCGAGAATGTGCACCAAAACAATTCCCAACCCTTTAGAAAACCAAATAAAGGGTTCCTTCAGTTCAACTCTCCTCAACAAAAAACTCAAAATGTCCATAACCAAGTTGTTTTTGTCAAAGCCTTAGTGCCCTTTAGGTATGGAGATCCAAAGAGACAATTCACTCCCCTACCCGACACCCTTCATAATACCATGTCCCAACTTCTAAACCAACAAATAATTACCTTACGTCCCGTTGGACAACTTCACCCTAATAAGCCTTTGGCTCCGAACTTTAAAGAAAATGCTTATTTCCACTTTCATTGAAAAAATGGACATGACATAGAACATTGTAAGCATCTTAAACATCTTGTACAAGACCTCATTGATTTTGGTCATTTATCCATTGCAGGTACTAATGATCAAGGAAATAAGTATGTTGCCCCTTCGAACCAAAATTTGCAAATTTTTACCAATCCCATGCCAAAACATAATGTCTCATTTGTTAAAACTAGTGACACGCCTAAGAATGATGTGATGAATGTTGATACAAATGATGAACACACTAATTTTGTTCCAAATAATGCTATTAATGTCAATCCTATTGATGAAATGATAGGGGCGATAAATGCCATCCCTCGTAAGGGCTGAACTAAGAGTCCTCTTGATATTTATTTCTCCTCTAAAAACATACTTAAACATTTTCCTGATGGTCCTCTTTACATAGCTGATCGTATCTATGATAAGACCACTAATGGGATATTAATAGATCTTGCCTGTGGAGAGAACGTGATCACTCAGGAATTCCTACTCTTTTATGAGCTCTATCAAGATGATTATGACAAACCGAATGCATGGATCAAGACACATAATGGTTTTGTGTGCCCTGTAATTGGATCAATCACCCTACCATTACAAATAGGACCAAAAACATTAAATGTTACATTCTCCATCATCTTGCAGTCAGACTAATTTTTTGTGAAGCTAGGCCACCCATGGCTTCGCTCCATGAAAGTTGTCCCTTCAATTATGCACAAATTCTTGAAGTTTCTCTTTGACAATGAGATATTTAATGTTCACCATAGTGGCTTTAAACCCTTTTCATCTAAAGGAAACTTTTAATTAGATGCCTTTTGGCCATAGCCCATGGAACCTATCAAACCAAGAGAAGACTTCTTTTTCTTATCCTACCAAAAGTTCAAGGAAAAGAAGATAACAAAGTTATCTCTATGAAACATGTCCCCATTCACCTTCGAGCCTACCATCCTTGATGAAACCATGCATGAACCTAAACAAGATCAAAACAACCAAGACCAACCTAAAACAAAAACCTTAACAACCTCTTACAAGCGGCCAAGAAACAATGAAACCAACCCCGCCACACCTCCAAGAATAAAACAAGTTTACAAAGTCAAAGAGAAAGAGGTTGAACAACCCCTTGTGGTTCCTTTCGTTCCTTCCCCTAGGGAATAAAAGCAACCTATGGTTGATCAACCCGCTCCTATGCAACTTGAAAAAAAACCTAAATGAAATAGAGGTGGTACAGAGCGTAGATGTAGACATCGTTCCCTTGCTCACAAGTTCCATGATGAGTTAAAGGAAAATCAAGATCCAAACTTGATTGAAGCAACACATGAGATTCTTCTTCTCCATTACAGTAAAAAATTTCCATGCATCCTCGACAACAAGAGTTGAACTCTTCGATGGATATTATCCTTCAACCTCCTATTGTGATTAACTTATATGATGATAATGAGGATGCCAAAATTGATGAAGAGGTGCATAATGAACTGAACACATTGTTTTCCTCTTCCATGAGCTTAAATGACAAATCTTTTGAACCTGGTGCTTCTCCTAGTTCGACACTTGCTCTTGTCCCTTTGGCTAGTCGCTCACCTTTGATATACATAGAACATGATTAGAAGGTGGATGACTTGCTCATAGGTTAACTCGCATTTGCCTTACTAGTCTTTTGCATTATTTTTTTTTTTGTGTGATTACATTTGCATGATGTGATCTCCATAACATTCTATTTTCTCTCTCTTTGTGGCATTCCTCTATTTGTACCTTCATTTTTCTCTATGTCGTGAATCACTTTTTCTTCTTTATTCTTTTTCTTGTGTTTTCCTTTTGGGGATGACACAAGGCATTGAGACATTCATGTCTCCTTCATGTTGATCCAAAAGGCTTTTTTTTCCTTTTCATTTCATCTTTATCTTTTTCTCGTGTTTTCCTTTTGGGGATGACACAAGATGTCGAGACACCCTATGTCTCTTACATGTTGACCCAAGAGGTTTTTCTTTATTTTCACTCTCTTTGTGTCATTCTTCCAATTCTATGTGTATTTGGGGGATGATGACAATTTTGAGCTCTCCTTACAAAACATTGCAGCAATGAACATATTGACCCCAAATTGATAGATCCTTTATGTGTTTGGTGTTTTCATTTTGGGGGCAACCCCTCTCTTTTATTTTCTCTCGCATGATGTAGCCTTACTTAGAAACATATGACTTGGCATAGGGCTTTCCAAGTTGGCTCTCATGTCTTTCTTCTTGTTAGAATTTTTTATTTGCTACTTTAAAGTAATTGCTCACAACATGGTGTTTAGAAATTTCTCTAAAGTGGGGGCATATATTGGCATTATTTCTCTTGCATTTTTTCCTTTTCATGGTTCTTAGTGCAACCTTCTTGCTTCATACGATGTATTTTTTTCTTTGTGGATGACATTGGGTGTGATGTCTTTCATGAGCATGATCTATCTTAGCATATTATATTCCTCTTAGTGGCTTGATGTGACACATTGCATCCCCTAAGTTGTGAATCTTCTATTCTTTGATTGGTCCTCTCTTGGAGATACTAGGGACGATGTTCCCCAAGTTAAAGACCTCACATGAACTAAGAAAGACTCCTTTGAACATTTCTTCATGTTGCATTTATGGCCACCTTGCATAACACAACTTGCATGCCTATGGACCCATCATGTTTATTCATGAGTTCTAAGCATATGAAGTTTTGCTTGTCTCATGAAGCTCGAAAACCAAATCACTTCTTTTTGCTTGGTGCCTTATTAAAGTTATCAGGAGGTATAACTTTGGTGTGGTTGAGCGGGAAGCCCAACTAGTGGCATGACTTTCCCCATAGCCACTCGTGTGTGTGTGAGTACATACCAACCATGAGTGTATGTTTCTCACCCTTCTAGGACTAGATCACCCGGCAGACAGCCATGAGATCAGTCGCCTCAGAGTGAGTATGCATTTTTCTCGGATAAACAACCTAGATCTGATTGACATTGCGTTGGACAAATGGCCAAAACTTGTTCTGGCTTTCTCCTTTATTTTATTTCTCATCTTTGGCATTGTATGATTGGCCTTGTCGTTGCTCTTTATATCATTTTCATGTGTGTTTCTTTGTGTTTATGTTAGTTTGCCATGGTATCTTGATCTTGGGTGGCTTGATAATCCTCTTGATCATTTTCATCTCATCTTACTAGCATGAGTACATTTGAACCCTCCCTTCATAAATTTGTTTCTACTTTAGTGTGAGTTTGAAGTAGGTTCATCCTCTCACTAAAGTGGGGGCTAAATGTAACATCTAAAAAAGGGTCCTTAGCCTAAGTTTTCATGCTTGTTTAGCTCCTTCTTGCAGACTTTGGCTCAGTTGGCCTTGATTTAGTGTTGTAATATGGATAACACATTCACATTAGGTCTTGGGCCCTTGTGAACTAATGTACTTTAATGATGCCTTGTAAAGGTGTTGTAACACACTTTGACATCTTTCTAGGATGTTTAAGCATAATTAACTTTATTTCAATCATAATTTCTCTTAGCCTTGCCTTATTTTATGTGTTGTAAAGTGTTGTAACACACTTTCACATTCCTCTAGGCTTTTCATTGATAATTTGGCTCTTTTATGCTTTAATTGGCCCCCTTTTGCATCCACAAGCCTTATTTTGGTGTATTTTTTAGGATAATCCCAACAAATGGCATTTAAAACATCAAATCCATGAAAACCCACCTCAAATTCCTAAGGTGGGACTCATTCGCCATTCTGGGTGAATGAGTCCCCTTAGGTGGGACACATTCACCCAAGGTGGTGAATGAGTGCCCCTCAACTCAAAAATCAAATTTAATTTAAATCTTTGGTGGGAATTTATTCTCCGAGATCCAATGTCGGCTTGTAGTGTTGTAATTTTGAGAATTCTTGCATAATTGGGTATAAATACAAGGTTATTTCACTCATTTCAATCCTAACAATTCTATCATCCTAGCACTCCTAAAGAATTCAAGCATTCATTTGCACAAGAGCATTCAGGGTTTTCAAGGGTAGATTATCAAGTATTCAAGAGCATTCTTCAAGCATCAATCATCATGTCAAAGATCACCTTCTTCATGTTTGTTATTGTGCTTACAATTGTGGTGTAGTGTTCATGATCCAAGCAAGCTTTGCATTCAAGATCTATCTCTTTCAAGAAAGAATCAAGAACCACATCCATTGTGGCCATTTCAAGCATATCTGAAACAATTTATTGCAAGGATTTGGTGAGTTGCAACATCACCTTTTGTTCATTCATCACTCTCCTTTACATTTGCTTTCTATTTCAAGGTTTAATTATCAACAAGGGGTTTGACCAAGGCAAACCCCCATTCTCTAACCCCACAACCATTTTCCTTCTCATTGCATGTGATTTGAAGGTCTAGGTTGCAGATTTATCAAAGAGCAAGATTGGAAAAGTTTTCATCAAGTTATCAAAGCAAGTCAAAGTTGTCAAGATTGTGAACAAACCTTGGGGGAGCTTGGAGAAGACCTATAGGTTGAATTTAGTAGTTTCAAACCTGGATCTGAATCAGAAATAGCAAAGCATACCAAGGGCTACTGAATTCGACTTTGAATTTCTAGAAATCCGAAAGTGGATTGATTCACCACTATTGGAAAATGAGTCCCATTGTACATGTTTATCAAAGGTTTTTGCAGATCTAAGTACCCTTTTGTCTGAAACTTGTTTCGACACAGTTTTCCTGATACTGGACTGATTCGCCTAGCTTGGTGAATGCGTCCTAGTTGGCTTCAACAATGAATTTTCCAAGGTTTCAGACCTCCCTCTTGCCTTCTCCAGTTTCCCAACTGCACATTTCTAATTTTACAGTTTTATGTTGTTATTTGCTTGCATTTTTAGATCATTCTTTGAAGCATTACATCAAATTAGGGTTTTTGCATTTCATCATTCATTTCATTGTCTTTCCAAGTTTACACTTGATGATGAACCCCTCATTTACATCATTTTGTCCCCTAGAACACACCTTTTCTCAGATTTCAATCTCCTTTGCATTAGAATCTCAAGGGTTGTTCTTGAGTGAAATAGGGAAAATAGCCTCTCTCCTTTTAGGTCCAAAACCCTAGAAGTGAAAAGAGATCCCCACACTATTTTCTACGTTTCAATAATTTTGAACTAATTGCATGGTAGGATTTTTCACCACCTTTACATCTAAGGAGAAAGATCACATCATGTAGGAGCAGTGATTTTCACCGCTCCTACGTCTCAAATGATAGGAAAGTTTGTGGATGTAGGTAGAGATGGGTATTTTCACTGTTTGAACAATTTAGGGGAAGATCAACCATTGTTCGAGTGGCAAAAAATCCCACTCAAACATCTTGAGAGATGGAAAGTTTTATAGGAGTAGGAGCAGTGAAAGTGACCACCCCTACATATGGAGTTTTCTCAGAAACTCATGAGAAAGTGGAAAAATTGCTTACTCTTCTATGTAGCTCAAAACTTTGAAGAACGATAGTAGGATATTCATGCTATGCCAAAAATCATTTATCAAGCAATGAAAACTGAGGACATAGCACAAAGGATAATCGAAACACGCAAAAGGGAAATCTAGAAGAAAGTTAGGGAATATAGTAAAACCTAAATGCAAACACCAGTTGGAAGGAAAGTAAAAAAACTAAGAAAAAGAAACAGGAAAAAGACTTAGATTCAAATGCTAAACTATGAACAAAAACATGAAGAGCGCAGATAACTTGAGAAGGAAACATCAACAAATAAAAGAACAAAATGTACTTGGTAAAAATGATGAAACCCTAATATGCAGTCACACATAAAATCCATCCATAGCTTCGCTTGAGGTTCAGACGATGATTGGAGAGAAGTAAATTGAGCTAAAAATCGATTACAATGAGAAGAACAAAGCTTAAAATGACTTTAATAAGTCATTTCAAAACTTCGGAGTGCTTCACTATTAATAATTGGAAGCATATTAATTACATGTGCATGCAGAGGGAAAATGTAGAAGAGGGATTTTTCACCACTCTAGTATTTTCAAAATGTTGGAGATTCATGAGCACTAAAAATCACCGCTCGTGCACATTGAAGACTTGACAAGAGGAAATATGTCAGAACACTGAAAAGCAGTGCTCAAAAATTTTACAAGGCAAAGGAAAAGTGTAGGAGCACCGAAAATCACCAGTCTAACACCTAGCAGAAAACTCTTAACACTGGTTCATGTAGGAGCGTTGTTTTTTAGCAGTCTTACATGAGTGAAAATTATTCTAACTCCCAAAAAATGAAAACCAAAATATTTGTTTCAAAGATTTTTGAAAGATGAACAAAGACAAATGCACAAATATACAATTTGATGTTTTGGGACTATGCATCAAGGCCAATCGAAATGTGTCACGTTTTACGTGCTTGAAGTGTGCAGAACTACATTTTTCGTAGGGGTTTATCCCATGAATCGAGCGTAGCTGGATTCGAGGATAACACTCTTATATAAGATGTCTGTTAGGATGATATATCTAGATACCAATTTTCGAGGATGAGAGCAAATTTTTTTATTTGTCGACTCGAGAAAGGTACCATCTTTCAAATAATTGAATATCGTATCATACCATTCGCTTGAGTTTTCGATTGTTGTTGTTAAAACTTTGTCTACTTTATCATCAATCGATGGTTTTATAATTGTATGCACAATGAAGGTGAAGTCTTTTAAAGGATCTTGAGGGGAAATAAGAGAAGTGACACTTGCCATTGCATCCGCATGACGATTATCTTTTCGAGGGATGTTATCAATGGTAAATGATTCAAACTTCTCTAACAATTTCATTGTGAGATTTTGGTATTTTGATAATTTGTCATGTTTCATTTGATATGTTTTGTTTATCTATTTAATGACTAATTGTGAGTCGCCAAATATCTTAATGGCTCTAGCACCTATAACTAGAGCAGCATGCAAACTAGCGATTAACACTTCATATTCAACGATGTTATTTTTACATGGGAAATTTAATCGATGTGATAAAGGAATAGGCTCTTTTGTAGGTAGTTTTATTATAACCCCCACGTCGGAGCTAGTTCTGCACTTAGATTCGTCAAAATACAATTCACATGTATCTTGTTTGATCTGTAAACAAGGACGTTAAAGTTTCCCAAAACTTAATCCAATTACAGATTTAATTCCTGATCACAATAGTAATGCGTGATTATGTAACAAACTCTTGAGATTATGAAACTGAGTTATGCTTTCAAACACTTTTAATCAATTATCTGTAATAACATTCATGAGAGAACATAACATTGAAATAAATGAGAGAACAAGAAAGAAATGGAAGAGAGACACAAACTATTTGATAATGGAGTTCGTCCTTGAGGACTACGTCTCTGGGTCTGCTTCTCAATGTTGGACTACTTTATTAAGATTGCCAAGCACCTAAAAATTCCTTCTTACAATTCCCCAAGCTTACAATGGTCTCCTCACAATCTCACTCACAACTCTTTACAATTCTTGGTGTAATATCACCTTGTAAAGTTCTCCTCCAAAAGTTCCTCAAAAGAGCATAAATTTTTCTTCTCTCAAAACATTTGAATTATCTCTCCACAAAATGCATAAAGACTCTATCACATCACCTCCTTTTATACACAAATTTTGCATATGGGGTTAAAAACCACCATAATAAATAAAATAAAAAATTAACCCCCTCCTTTGGCTATTATAATTATAAGCCTTACAAAAAAACACTAACCCGTATATAAAAAAACAATAACTTCCCCATTTTAAAAATAAAACAATAAATAACCCCTTAATAAAACATTTGAAATTTGTTTTTCAAGCCCTTGTCTTATTATATTCACGAGCTATTTTAGTTTAGGGGGTTTAGTTTAAAATTAAAATAACAATTTAATGCTATTTTATGAGGTTTTTTTATATTTTATTTTTTTTGAGTTAATTTCTTTGATTTTTAGGAGATTTGGATCCCACAAAATCCAATTGGGATCCCACAAAATCTAATGGATTTTTGTGAGATAAAATAAGCCTCCACACTTTTTTTTCAAAAATAAAGCATGGTACGTCAATTTTTGTGAGATTTTTTCCACATCACCTGCAATTCCACGTCACCATCTAGTCAATTGCCATGTCACATGCTGACATCATCAATTTGACTAAAACTTTGGTTGCCTCTATTTTGCTCATATGGACTCCGTTTTGGAAACCGAAGATAGTTCTGGAATCAACACAACAAGCACTACGACTTGGTGTCATTTTTGCTTGGATTTGGGACAATCAATTTTTCACCTTTTTGAACGCCTGATTCGCCTGTTTGACCAAACCTTTGACCAAGCATAACTCTTGCATACAACCTCCTTTTGGCGCAGTTCAAGTTGCGTCAGGATTGTGTTTGTGAGCTCCATGCAATGAGGCTAGTTTCATGATGTTCAGAGACTGTAAAATTTTGAGGTCTTCTGGATCCACCTGGATCATTCCTCCCCATTGAGAAGCTTTTGGACCTCCAAAAGGTTTATTTTTACATACAATTGAAGTGAGGGCATTTTTCCCTCACTTGCCCAATATCATTTGTCCTTCCTTTTTGGAACCTGTACATCTGACTCATCATAACAACAATCAAAACTGTACTGACATTGTTAAGTACATTAGCCATAAATGCATCCACATTCAGTGTTGTTGCTACCAACCATACACTGTTGAAAAGTAGAAGGTTGAATAACAAAACTAAATTTGTGGATGAGAAAAAGAATGTACCAACTTCATGCATGTCTTTCATAATTGGAACAACCTTAGAATCAAGCATGCTTTTATGCAATGACACTTCTTGTGGTACATACATAAGTGCCAATTATTGCTTGCATTAACTACGCTTTTCAATTGTCTCATTGTCACAAGAGATTTATCAGTCTTAATTGGATGGGAATGCACAATGTATTCAATTCCTTCCTTAAACAAGTGATACTGATTATGTTCCCTATAGAAGATTTCTTTTCTATCATATAAGTATGGGATACCCAACACAATCCCACAGGTATCAAGTGAAACCACATCAAATTCAACCTCATCTATAAACTTAGATTTTATTGCAAATCTTAGATTGCATTGCTTAGTTACTCGCAATTTGTTATCATTGCACACCCAACCTAATGGATAAGGCTTCTTATGTGGCTTTTCTTCCAATCCCAACTGTTCAACAACTTCTTCTTAAATTAGATTAAATTGGGACCCACTATCTATCAGTGTATCAATCTTAGAGCTCTTAATAATCACCCTTATATGAAATAATTCACATCTTTTGCTATCTTCAAGAACAACATGAGTTTTAGAAGTAGAAGCACATGAAACATTAGTGGCAGAATCATAACCAACAAAATATTTAACTTTCAAACCAACAACTGTTATCTTTGTTTCATCATTAGAATCCGATCCAAGATCCTAAATGATAGTTGCGGCCTTTTGCTTTCCTTTACGATCCTTAAACCACTTTGGTTTCAATTTTGGATGTAGTTTCCAACACTGCTTACATTCATGCCCTTTCTTCTAACAATGTGAACAAGTAAGCCTTTCACCTTCCTCTTTCTTCATGGTGGCTACTTTCTTCTCCTTTCCCCTTTGATTGCCTTCAGTTGGAGGAACAAATTCCTTCTTTGAATTGAAACTTATGTTCCTTCCACCTGCTTCAATATGGGTTGCTTGTACACACACTTCATCAAAGTTAGATGGATTAAACATCAAGATTGTATGTTTCAAATGTGAATGCAAACCACCTATATACTTTAATAAAGTTTCTTGCGTATAAAGAGGAATTCCAAGAGTGAGTGATTTATTCCTAAACACCTATGTATACTCTTGCACTATTTGTCCTTTACCCTGTCTCAAATTTTTCCAGTCAATAACAACTTGTTGCATATAACCCAAAGGATAAAACTGTTTCTTTAAAGCAGAAGTAAATTCATACCAAGATGAAATGATTTTACTATGCGTAGCAAGACCATCCTAGATCTTACTCTCCCACCAAACCAATGCAGTGCCTCTCATTCGAAGAGTGGCTAGCTGGATTTTGGAAGATTAATCCAAGATCTATTGAACCTTGCAATACACTTTGATCTGCTTAAGCCAGTTATCCAATTTTTCTGCATCCAATTCACCATTATATATAGGCAAATCAAATTTAACATCTAGTTTTATCAAAGGTGTTTTCACAACTTGTTTCTTTTTAGAAGAGTTGGATGAAAAGAAGACGATGAAGAAGATGAAGAGGATGGGGATGGAGGTTCAGGAGGGTCACCACCACCTCCTACTCCTTTACCTTTGTCATATTTCATCGAGGATTCAACTTCCTTCTTCTTCTTTTTCTTGTCTTCCTTTCTCTTTTGTTGTTCTTGCCTCTCTTGGAAAAGAACTTCCACCATTGACTTCATTTCTAGGAAAGCTTTCTAGAAAGATTTCTCATCGATCTCTATAGAACTTTGTTCAGCTACCATCTCTGATTGTGGAAAAGTCCTTCATTTTCCAATCTCTGGGTTGAGCTCTGTAAGTGCACCTTCTCCTTGCTTCAGTTTCAACTTGGTTAACATTCACCACTTGCAATTTTCCTGTTAAACTACTCTGATACCAAACTTGATCTGTAAACAAGTACATTAAAGTTTCCCAAAACTTAATCCAATTACAGATTTAATTCCTGATCGCAACAGTAATGCATGATTATGCAATAAACTCTTGAGATTATGAAACTGAGTTATGCTTTCAAACACTTTTAATCAGTTATTTGTAATAACATTCATGAGAGAACATAACACCGAAATAAATGAGAGAACAAGAAAGAGATGGAAGAGAGACACAAACAATTTGATAACAGAGTTTGTCCTTGAGGACTACGTCTCCGGGTCCGCTTCTCAATGTTGGACCGCTTTATTAAGATTGCCAAGCACCTGAAAATGCCTTCTTACAATTCCCCAATCTTACAATGGTCTCCTCACAATCTCACTCACAACTCTTTACAATTCTTGGTGTAATATCACCTTGTAAAGTTCTCCAAAAATTCCTCAAAAGAGCATAAAATTTTCTTCTCTTAAAACATTTGAATTATCTCTCCACAAAATGCATAAAGACTCTATCACATCACCTCCTTTTATACATAAATTTTGCGTATGGGGTTAAAAACCACCATAATAAATAAAATAACAAATTAACCCCCTCCTTTGGCTTTTATAATTATAAGCCTGACAAAAAAACACTAACTCGTATATAAAAAAATAATAACTTCCCCATTTTAAAAATAAAACAATGAACAACCTCGTAATAAAACATTTGAAATTTGTTTTTTAAGCCCTTGTCTTATTATATTCATGGGCTATTTTAGTTTAGGGGGAATGTTACTTTATGAGGTTTTTTTTTTTTTTTATGAGTTAATTTCTTTGAATTTTAGGAGATCAGGATACCACCAAATTCGATGGATTTTTGTGAGAAAAATAAGCCTCCACACTTTATTTTCAAAAATAAAGCATGGTACGTGAATTTTTGTGAGATTTTTGCCACATCACCTACAATTCCACGTCCTCATCTAGTCAATTGCCATGTCACATGCTGACATCATCAATTTGACTAAAAATTTGACTGGCTCTATTTTGCTCATACTGACTCTGTTTTTGAAACCGAAGATAGTTTTGGAATCAACGCAACAAGCACTACGACTTGGTGTCATTTTTGCTTGGATTTGAGACAATAAAATTTTCACCTTTTTGAACGCCTGATTCACCTATTTGAACAAACCTTTGACCAAGCATAACTCTTGCATACAACCTCATTTTGACGCAATTCAAGTTGCGACAGGATCGTGTTCGCGAGCTCCATGCGATGAGGCTAGTTTCATGATGTTCAGAGACTGTAAAATTTTGAGGTCTTCTAGATCCACCTGGATCATTGTTCGATTATTAACACATCATTAGGGAAAGAATCATTACCAAGTAATGCTAAAGGAGAAGGAGCATCAACCAATTGGTCGGTCAAGTCTTGACCCTTAATAGATTTTTGTGAAACAAATTTAAGGTCAAACTCAGTCAACAACATTACCCACTTAGCTAAGCATCCAAATAGATCTGTTTTAGTGAACAAGTGTTTTAGAGGACCAAACTTCATCATTACTTGTATTTTGACATTCAATAAGTAATGTTGCAACTTACTAGTAGCGAATACAAAAGCCAAACATTGTTTTTCTATTGTTGTGTATCATTTCTCATAATCAATCAACGTTCGACTAATGTAATAAACAAGATAATCTTTACCTTTGTCATCTTGTTGAGCCAACAATGTTGCAAGAGCATGGGTTGAGGCCGATGTGTAAAGAATGAATGGTTTGTTTTGTATAGTGGGTTGTAGTACAGGTGGAGTGACAAGATAATCTTTTAAACTCTCAAAAGCCTCTTTACAATCCTTGTTCCAGTTAAAGTGTATTCCTTTCTTGAGAAGATGTGTAAATGGTAACGTTCGATTTGCGAGGGATTCTACAAATCGTCGAATGGCTTGCATTCTTCCTTGTAAGGTGCACAATTGAGAGATATTTCTAGGAGGTGGCATGTTAACTATAGCATCAATTGTATTTGTATCCACCTCAATGCCTCTATGAGATATGATAAAACCTAAAAAAAATCCATTATCTACACCAAAGACACTTTTTTGGATTCAATCACATGTATTTTCGAAGTCACTCAAAGATTTTTCAAAGAATGTTCACATTATCTGGTCATGTTAAAGATTTAGCGAGAATATCATCAACATAATCTTCCAAGATCTTGTGTATGTAATCATGGAATATCAGTTTCATAGCTCGTTGGTATGTTGCGCTTGTGTTTTTCAATCCAAAAGGTATCATAACCCAACAAAATGTTCCCCAAACAGTTGTAAACGCTATTTTGTACTCATCTTGAGGGTTGATGAAAATTTGATTGTATCCAAAAAATCCATCCATGAATGACAACAAAGCATGTCTTGCAGTCGAGTCTACTATCATGTCAATATTAGGAAGGGGAAATTCATCTTTTAAAGATGCTTTATTCATATCACGAAAGTTCATACAAATCTTAATATAATTGACAAATTTTACGACTGCGAGAATGTTTGAGATCCAAGGAGAATAATCTATAGGTCTTATGAAACCAACATCAAGATATTTTAAAGTAAGACTAATTTTTGGTTTGCACGTAATAGTGTTGATGTTTAATGAAGGTCTTTTCTTTGCTTGTGTTATTTTAGAAGGATAGTATCCCAAACAATTTTTTGTCTCTTGTATGTTAGGTTCTATAGGGACATGAATTCCTTACTCTTTCTTTCCACATCCTTTTCCATTGTAATCTAATTGTTTCAAAAGTTCATAACCTCTCCCATAAAGTTGTTCCATTTCTTTTGGGTTTGGTGGTTGTTGATAGTCTATCTCATCAAAATTTGTTGTGTAGTTGGTGTCTTGTTCAAGAGTAGATGTTTATGAGTTGTCTCTTGAATTCTATGTTGACATGAGCATTGGTTGCTTTTGTTTTTCATCCTCTTTTCTTGTGATTATATACTCCCCCATGAATGAAGGTGTGAACTCCAAGGAACCCCAATCATTATCTGCTAATTTTGACATTGTTTCCATCTCTTGTGTTTCTTCTGTGATAGGCTCCATTTTTTATGTTGGGATTAATGTTTTCAGAGGGCTAGTAGTTCTATTTTCAATTTGCAAGAAAATTTCATGCTCGGGATCCATTTCAATTTGGTATATCTTATTCTTATAGACATACTTCATGATACGATGAAGATTCGAAGGTATTGCATGCATCTCATGAATCCATGGTCTTCCTAAGAGAAGATGGTATGAAAGTTCATGAGGCATAACATGGATATAATTTTATAAGGCAGCCTTTTCGACTAAAATGGGCAAGGTAATTACACCGAGAGGTTGCTTTCTTATATTGTCAAATCCTCGAATCGATAGGGAATCGGGTTTTATTTGTGATTTATCTACTCCTAATTTATCTAAAAGATTTACACTGCACACATTCAGAGTTGAGCCATTATCAACAATGGTCTTTTTTATTCCCTTGGTGTTGTATCTTGCTATTATCATGAATGCATCATATCTCTTTCGCATTTCCAAGGGAGGGAGCTCATGTTGGTGGAAGGTAATATCTACATTAACTATATTCATTCCTTGTATTAGAATTGCCCCATCGTTTGCATTTGTCTTAGGGGAAACCACAACTTGTTGCAAGGTCATTTGAAGCATGGTGTGGTAACTAGGTGAAGCTTGAATAAGATCCCATAAGGAAATCTTAGCGAGAGTATTCTTAAGTTGTTCAACAAGATCATACTCCTTTCCACTATGTGATGGTAAACGAGGAGCATTAGGCAATACCGAATTCGGTAATGGTAGTGAAACATGATTAGGTTGAGGTTGTCTATTATTCCTTGTGTTATAGGTATGAGAAATAGTGTTGTAATTCAGTTGTTGCGATACATTCTCTTTAGGTGCATTAAGGATAAGGACAGGTTTATTTGAAGGTTGGGGTTTGTTGGAAGGTGGATAAAGGATAATGTTTGCTTCATTTTTATTAGATTTATTTGAACAAGCCTTAGTGGATGAACCTTGCAAGAGGAAGTTTTCAAGAGCTTCATCTAACATGTCAAAGTCATCATGACTAAAGGGCTTATGTTTGTTAATAGGTTGGATAAGGTTTACTTCACTTTGGTTAGGTTTGTTTGAACAAGCCTTAGTGGATGAAACTTGCGAGGTGAAGTCCTCAAGGGCTTCATCTAACATATCAAGGTCATCACAACTAAAAGGCTTGAGGTTTAAGCTAACTTTGAGAAAGGGTGTTAACATGCTTAAGTAACCATACATCTATGGGTGTTTAAGTTTAAGGTTTTCAGCTTTATGTTTTGATATTATAATGAATGAAATCTACAATCAATAATATGGAAATTTAACAAGCTATCTCTATCAAGCAATTGTAAACATAAATTATGAAAATGCATACAACAGTAAATTGGCAAACTGAAACAACAAACTAACTATAGCAAATAGAAGCACAAAAATGCATTGTTTGACCCCAAAAACTATAACCTCAAATCACACAAGGACTAAGATGCCAGGAAGGGCATCTTGTTCCTCTTGATGAAATTTAGATATTCTAGACACTAGAATAGACAACATAGGACTCAAACATGATTATGGGCCAAAAACCTTGAGAGGGACTAAGACGCCAGTAAGGGCATTTTAGTCCTAGTAAAGGTTTTTTCTAGAAAAACAACAAGATCTGAGTTGATAAATACTTTCACAGGTTGCCTACCCAAGGACCTAATGTTTGGAAATAGGAAACTGTGCAAATGGATGTAAAGAAAAGCAACTACTAACAAGCAATAACAAGATTTGAATGCAATTTTTCAATTTTCAATGCAATAACAATGTTTCTAAATGCAATTAAGAGGATGAGCAATGCACTTTTTAGTTTGTCGATGAAATTAAATGATTCAAGAAAGTAAAAATTGTAACCTATATGCACTTTTACTAATGCAAAAATAGGAAACCCTAAATGCAATTTCACTAATGCAAAATGAAAGAAACCCTAGATGTACTTTCACTAATGCAAGATGCAATGAATGTAACCTAGATCTAGGACTTTTATGGACTCCAAATCGGAAAAAGAATGCTTAAAGAAGTCGGGTTCACCAAAATGAATCGTAAATAAAATATGAGGGAGAGACCACCTATTCTATCTAGGCCATTCAATTATGTCTTAGGAGTCCTATTTGGATTGACTAACAACCTCACAAGGTGATTCAATTCACGAGGAGGACCTAGGAGGGGGTTCTTTCAGCTTTAAGGGGTTCACCACCAAGAAAATGCTTGGAAAATACAAATGAAAATTCAACCTACAAAACCTAGTTATGCAAGCTAAATGAGATATGCAAATAATAAAATTATGTAATAGGGAGATATGATGTGTGTACCTGGGAAGTCTAGAGATGCTGTGAGGATTTTGGAAATGTAAAGAAGCTACCAAAATGTGCTATGGAGGACTAAGACACCCAAGATGGCGTATTAGTCCCGCTTTTGTTTTTCGAGGCAAATATGAAATCTTCAGATGTTGGAATCGGATCTGAAAGAACTACCTATGAGGACAAAGATGCCCAAGGTGGCGTATTAGTCCCGTTTTGAATTTCTAGAATTTTTGAGTGTGGCCCCAAAGCTTAAAATCTGTACTTCCTTCTTCACCAAGTCTTTATATTTGAACCTGTAAAAAGACATACAAAATAAAGGAATTTGGATTGATTGTTTATGGGGGTTTGCCTGGTCAAACCCCTTGTTTGGTAATTGAACCTTGATGAAAAAGCATAAATCTAAAAATGGAAATGTGTGTGTGCCCTAATCTTAAATGTGTCTAATATTATGCAAGCTAGGATATGAAGAAACCCTATTCAAATGTGTTAGAATATGATCCCTAAGATGCAAATGTAAATGACCTATAAAGGAGATCTCTAATCACCCTAACAAGTCATAAACATGAAATTTACTTTCTTTAGGTAGACAATAGAGCAATAATGGAAGATGGAATTAATCAAGAAACAAATCCTTAAGTTTGGGTAAATGGCTAGTTGCATCTCCAACCTAGAATCTCTCATGATCCATAATAGGCATCCATTACTAATCTTTGGCAATGCTAGATCTTGACTTGGAAATAAACTTGAAAAACCTGTAAAAACACAATAGAAGACTACTCCAAGACTTTAAAACTTCCTTGAACTTGCTCAACTTATGTCTTTTGTCTCAATTCATGTCAACTTCTATCAATTTCTTATGAAAATGGGTGTGAATCTTACTCTTATAGGCATCTCTACCTAATAACCCAATTATTGGATTTCAAAGGCCGACAAATGGTCAAATAAATTCAAATATTTTCATTTCTCGTTCTTAATTCCCAAAAATACAGCCCTCGGGACTAAGACGCCCTAGGTGGCATCTTGGTCCCACTAGGTGGTCTCACAAGGCTTAATTTATCGGTTCAAAAGGTGGGTTACCAAGATTGATGGTTTCTTATGGCTTTTGATCAGGTTTAAAGTTGAAATATGTCTCGGGATGCACAAAAAGGGGTCTTAGGGGCCCATACTGAGTGACTTAAAGGAAAATTAATGCAAGGGGTGCTAAAATAGGTCCAAATTAAGTGTGAAAATGCAAAGGTATGCATTTTTTGTACACTACAAAGAGAAATAAAATTTAGAAGCAAACCCAAAAAGAAAATATGAGAAAAGTAAAAAAAGAAAAATACATGTAAGAAAATAGTGATAAAAATAAAGATAGATAGATGAAGAAAGCGATAATGAGAGATATAGATGAAAAAAAAGATATATAAATAGAAAGAGAGAAAATAATAGATAAACAAAGTATGAAATTGAGACAAGAAAAAAAAAAAAGACAATTTATTGTTGTTTTAGATTATTCTCTGATTTCCTAATGTTTTTTCCCTTATAGACTAGTTGGCTTCTTTACACAATTGACATCCACATGGTCATGGCCTCTATAATGCACATAAAAGAATTTATTTTCCTCAATCTCCAACCTTTCAATCAAATCCCTGGTTGATATGAAAATGGTGATTTGGTTTAGGATTTCATGGATCAAGGCCACCTTGTTTAAAGAATAAAACAAATAGAGAGCGAGTGAGCAAGCAAACAAGAGAGAAAATAAAGAGAAAAAATATAAAAATGTGAAAATATAGAAATGGGCAATGAAGATAGATAGACAAAGAGAGAGAATTAAAGATGAAAAAAATAGTTAACAAATAAAAGATAGAAAGACATATGAGAAGAGAAAATAAAGAAATAATTTTGATTGGTTTTCAATCTTATTACAAATAATTCTTTGGTTTTACCTATTTTGGTTCATTCCTTTCCATCTCTCTTTAGTTTTGGGTTGATTCCATAATACACCTCTGTTCCCCTTTGTAATAGTGTCATACAAATATCATGAAAGAGGATACAAATTCTTTTAAGACACCTTTAATCCAAAGGGTAGAGGAAAATAATGTTATGTTACTTAATACAAATGGATTGTTGGTGTATTAATCAACAAATACACTAAAATCACATTTAAGACTTTCTTATAAATTGGTTTCCAATTAATCAAACTATTTCAATCCAAAACCCCTTTCAAAGACGATAAAAAGGTATGCACTTCTTTTTTTGTTGACTAAGGGGTATCCTTGCAACCCAGCCCAATGCCCAACCCACCTTATCTTAGTCTTACATTTTGCCAAGTTGGGGTCGAGAAGGGGTGTCATGTTGGGGCGAGACTAGTCCCCTAGGATGTATGCACCAACCCGCAATGCGTCTTACATTCTAACAATAAAAAAATATGGAATTCTCTTTCTTCTTTTTTTATTGTTGACTCAAAAGTATCCCTACAACCTAACCTAATGCCTAACCCACCTTACCTTGGTCTTACATTTTGCCAAGTTGGGGTCGAAAATGGGTGTCACGCTAGGGCGAGACTAGTTCCCTAGGGATGCAAAAACTTGCAAGGGGTCTTACATTCTGACAATAAAAAGGTATGGAATTTTTTTTGTTGACTCGTGGGTATCACACAACCTAGCCCAACACCCAACCCGTCTTACCTTGGTCACAACAGGGCGAGAACTAGTCCTTTGGGGATGCAACAACTCACAAGGGGTTTTGTATTCTGATGATAAAAAGGTATGGACTTTTTTTTTTTTTGTTGACTCAAGGGTATCCCGCAACCCAGCTCAACGCCCAACCCGCCTTACCTTGGTCTTACATTCTGCCAAGTTGGGGTCGGGAAGGGGTGTCACACTAAGGCGAGACTAGTCCCCTGGGGATGCAACAGCTCACAAGGGATCTTATATTTTGATGGTAAAAAAGTATGGACGTCTTTTTTTTCTTTTCTTTTTATTGACTCAACAAATACACTAAAATCATATTTAAGATTTTTTGTAAATTGGCTTCCAATTAATCAAATATTCCAATGATCTAAACCCCTTTCGAAGACGATAAAAATGTATGCACTTTTTTTTTTGACTAAGGGGTATCTTTGCAACCCAACTCAATGCCCAACCCACCTTACCTTGGTCTTACCTTTTGTCAAGTTGGGGCTGGGAAGGGGTGTCACGCTAAGGCGAGACTAGTCCCCTACAGATGTATGCAACAACCCATAAGGGGTCTTACATTCTAACGATAAAAAGGTATGAAATTCTCTTTCTTCTTATTTTATTATTGACTCAAGGGTATCTTTGCAACCCAGTCGAACACCTAACCCACCTTACCTTGGTCTTACATTTTGCCAAGTTGGGGTTGAGAAGGGGTGTCACATTGGGGCAAAACTAGTTCCCTAGGAATGCAACAAATTGCAAGGGGTCTTACATTTTGATGATAAAAAGGTATGGACTTCTCTTTCTTTTTATTTGTTGACTTAGGGGTATCCCACAACCCAGTCCAACACCCAACCCGCCTTACCTTGGTCTTACATTTTGCCAAGTTGGGGTCGAAAAAGGGTGTTACACTAGGGCGAGACTAATCCCCTAGGGATGCAACAACTCGCAAGGGGTCTTACATTCTGATGATAAAAAGGTATGTCCTTCTCTTTCTTCTTTTTTTATTGACTCAAGGGTATACCTGCAACCCAGCCCAATGCCTAACCCACCTTATATTGGTCTTACATTTTGCCAAGTTGGGGTTGAGAAGGATCATGTTGGGGTGAGACTAGTCCCTTGAAGATGAAGCAACACATAAGGGGTCTTACATTCTAGCGATAAAAAGGTTTTGACTTCTCTTTCTTTTATTTTCTTTTGACTTAAGGGTATTCTGCAACCCAACCCAATGCCCAACCCGCCTTATTTTGGTCTTACATTTTTCCAAGTTAGGGGTTGAGAAGGGGTGTCACGCTGGGACAAGACTAGTCCCCTGGGGATGCAACAATTCACAAGGGGACTTACATTCTAATGATAAAAATGTATAGACTTTTTTTTTTTTTTTGTTGATTCAAAGGTATCCCTGCAACCCAACCCAACACCTAACCCCCCTTACCTTGGAACTTATATTTTGTCAAGTTGGGTCGGGAAGGGGTGTCATGTTGGGGTGAGACTAGTCCCTTGGGGATATATGCAACAACCCACAAGGGGTCTTACATTCTAATGATAAAAAGGTATGGACTTCTCTTTCTTCTTCATTTTTTGTTGATTCAAAGGTATCCCTACAACCTAGTCTATCGTCCAACCCACCTTACCTTAGTCTTACATTTTGCCAAGTTAGGGTTGGGAAGGGGTATCACATTAGGGCAAGACTTGTCACGTTGGGGCAAGACTTTTCAAAACTAGTCCTCTAGGGATATATGCAACAACTCGCAAAGGGTCTTACATTCTGACAATACAAAATGTATGGACTTATATTTCTTATTTTTTGTTGACTCGGGGGTATCCCCACAACCTAGCCCAATGCCCAACCCACCTTACCTTGGTCTTACATTCTACCAAGTTAGGGTCAGAAAGAGGTGTCATGCAACAACCCACAAGACACATGCATTAGTTAAACCCAAACCTCGAAGTCAAACCCAAGATCATAGGGAGCATACCCATAACTTAAGAAACATATAATGTCAAAAGAGGGAGAGAGAGAGAGAGAGAATTATGTAAAGAGGAAGAATTAGATGGTGAAGGTAATTAAAAAAGAGTTGAAAAGAAATAAAAAAAAGTGGTAAAAAGAAAAACAATTTTAAAAAGAAAAAAAAGACAAAAATAAAGGTAAATCAAGAAAAAATATAGATTGAAAGAAAACATAAATAAAAATAATTAAAAATAAAGCAAGATGTGGATTGGTAGGGTAAGAGAGAGACATAAAAGAAGAGATAAATAGAAAATAGGAAAAATAATTAAGAACGAAACAAATGAGATATAAAATATATGAATGAAAAAAGTAACATAGGGAAAATGAGAGGTAATATTAAAAATAAAATAAAAAGTAATAGAATGAGATAAATAGATACAATACCAAAAGTAATTCAAAGTAAGAGAGAAGAAACAAAGAAGTGGAAAAAAAGCATGGATTAAATAATGATAGATAAAGAAATAAAGAAAAGACATTACATTGAAAGATTAAATACATGAAGTAAGAAAAAGAGTAAAAGAAAAATAAATAGAGATGTCAATAAACATGATAGAATAACCAAAAAATATATAGAAGAATAGATAGAGAGAGAGGGAGAGAGAGAGAGAGAGAGAGAGAGAGAGAGAGAGAGAGAGGGAGGGAGGGAAAAATGAGAGGTAATATTAAAAGAGTTAGAGATAAGAAAAAATGTAGTAAAATAAAGAATGAGATAAACACCAAAAAATAAACAAAGCAAGAAAGAGAGACAAAGAGAACAAGAGAAGAGAGATAGAGAGAAGGAAACATAAGACTTATAGAACTTGAAAAAAGATGAGAGAAAAGAAAAGAGGGATAGAAAGATGAAAGAGAGGTAAGCTCAAAATGATGATAAAAAAATAAAAAGAATAATTTAGAGGAGGAAAGTAAAAAATGTGAGAAATAGAAAATAACAAAGAGGGGTGACCCGTATAACGCAGCGGTTGAAACACTTGCTTGGTGACGCTGCCACCAAAGTTCAAATCCCCGTTGGGCTGCTATGCTCACAGGCTTTGTGCTTTCGCTGGGCTTGTGGACTCACGGATTTGAACAACAATAGTGTTAGGCACCTTAAAAAGTGCCCATTACCAATCAAAAAAATAAAATAATAATAATCACAAAGAAGAAAGAAAAAGGATGAAAGAAAAAGAAAGAACGATAAAGAAGAGAAAAAAGAGAAGGAAAGTGACAAAAACCAAGAAAAAGAAAACAAAGTAAGAATGATAGAAATAATAAAAGAGAGAAGGAAAGTGAGAAAAACCAAGAAAAAAAAAACAAAGTGAGAATGATAGAAATAATAAAAGAACAAAAAGAGGGATGAACAATATAAAGAAGGAAAATGAATTTGGGAAAAATAAAAATAAGGAGAAAGGAAGGAAGGAGAAAAAAAACAGGAAAAAGAAAAAGAAAAAAGAGAGAAAAAAAGGTGACAAAAACATAGAAAAATTAAGAAATAAACAAATCAAGAAAGATAAAAAGAATAAAAGAAAGAGAAACACCAACAAAAGAATAAAAGGAGAGATAGAAAGATAAAGATAACAAAATAAATAGTGAATATTTATAATGAAAAATGGAATGGAACATAGAAATAAATAGTAAGAAATAAGGGATAAACAAAAGACAATTATAAAAAGAGATAAAGACAAAAAAAAAGGTTAAAAGGGAAAAATATAGAGTGGAAAAAAAATAGAAATAAAGAGAGATAAAAACACATATAGAGAGCATCAAATAATAGAAATAAAGAAATAATAAAAGAAAGAGAGGTAGAGAAACATCAACATGGAAAAGAATGAGAAAGGGAAATAGATCTAAAGAGATCTAAACTATGAGGTAAATAGAGAAAAAGATAAACAAAGAAACACACTACAAAAATAGAGGGAATGAAAGAAAGACATAAAAGAGATAAAAATAAATAGTAAGAAAAAAGGGATAAAGAAAAAAGACAATTATAAAGAGAAACAAAGATAAAAAAGAATTTGGTCAAGAGGAAAAAAATATAGATTGGGAGAAAAAAAGGTTGTAAGAAATAAAGAGAGATTGAAGCAGAAAGAGAGAGGGCCAAATAATATAAATAAATAAATAATAAAAGAATGAGAGATAGAGAAACACAAAAATGAAAAAGAATGGGAAAGAGAAAAATATATAGAGAGATCTAAACTTGAAGATAAATGGAGAATAATAGAGACAAATAAATACACCACAAAAAAAAAGGAATATTCAAGAAAGGCATAATAGGGATAAAAAGATATCACAGGGTCTAAGGTCTAAGCTCTCGAATTTAAGACCTAGGTTTCATGGGGACCTACCATCCATAATTTGAGGTCTTATGTCAAATATCTAGTGCCTATGGTCCAATGTCCATGGTCAAAGGCATAGGGAAAAGGTTTCTTGGTCTAAGGTGTGAGGTCCAATTTTCTAAAGTCTAGAATCTAAGGGATCACAATATTCAATAATAGTTCCTTAATCTAAAGTCCATGGTCCATGAATCCAAGCTAGAACATATAATGTTCATGGGTCCAAAGTTAAGGTTCTAGGGTTTAGGATTCAACTTCAAATGTAAAAGGCTTTAGGATAATGTTTCTAGAAACAAGGCTTGGTTAATGATTTGATTTATAGGGTCCATGCTTTCATTTTATAGTCCAAATTCTAGGGCCCAAGATCAAGTAATCAATGTGTAATGTTCAAGAAGTCTTGGATTCCAAGGTGAAGAATTAAGGGACACAATATAAGGGCACATAGTCTACAGTTTGAGGGTCAAGTTCTTATGGCCTAGGTCCAAAGGTTATAGTGTCCACTTACCAATGTTTAAAGTTAAGGCTATAAGGATGGGGTCAAATGCCAATGGTCCAAGGATTTATGGTATAGGGTATATGTTTCTTGTTGAGGGCACATAATATTAAGGTCCTAGTGATCCCAAATCCAAGCTCTAAGAGTTCATAATAAATGGTATAGGTTTCTCAGTTAAGGGTTCATGATCTATAATCTAGGGATAGGGCCCAAGGTCTAGGCTCCAAGTTTTAGGGTAGACATCTAGCATACAATGTTTGATTTCTCATATTTAGGGCAATGATTATTTTCTATGATCTAGTGTTTGAATTCTAAGGTCCATAGCTAGTATACATGGTCTTGGATCCAAGCTTTAATCATCTAACAATCCAAGGTTCAATATTGAAATTTGAAGCTCTAAGCTCTAAGGTTTAAGGCCTAGGTTCTTTGGATCTAATGCCCATGTTCTACTGTCTGAGGTCAAATATCTAGTAGCATAGCTTAAGCACTAGGGTTCATCCACAAGTTTGAGGTAAAGGGTAAATAGTAATATTTCTTGGTCTAGGGTCCACAAGTACAAGACATAGCCTCTAAGGTTTAGGGTTCAAAAATTAAGAGTTTATGATCTAAGTGTTTAGGCTATATGATAAATGTTTATCAATCTAGGGCCTATGACCCATGAGGCTAAGGTGTAGATCAAGGTCTATGGGTCAAAAACTTAAATTCTAGGGTCCAAGGTCCAACCAATATAGAAAGAAAAATATATGGAAAGAAGAAACGAATAGATATAAATAGCAATATAGAGAAACATTAAAAAAACTAAAGATATTTAGACAATGAGAGATAAATAGAATAAAAGAAAACTAAAAGGAAAAAAATATGCCAAAAGAGAAAGAGAGGTATACAGGTAGATGCGAGTGAGAAATACACTGTGAGAGGAAAATGAAAGAAAAAACATAGGAAGAATAAAACAAAAAATCATATAAACATAAAATTAAAAGAAAATTGATAAATAGGAAAAATAGGAAAAAAAGAAATTTAATGAAATTAAGTAAGAAGAGAGAAAGTAAAAACAAAAGGAAAGAATAAAAATTATCAAGAGAATAAAAGTATATATATACACAGAGAGAAACAAAAATAGAAAACACTAAGGCAAGGAAAAGGCCAGATAAATATAAATTGGATACAAAGAAAGAAAGAAGGGTAATAGGTAGAGAGATTGAGATAAAATAGAAGCAATGAAACAAAGGGAAAGAAAAAGAAAGTTAAAGAGAAAATTAGTGGAAGAAATAGTAGAGAGGCATAGAGAGAACAAAGTAAATATAGAGAGAAAATGAGGAGAAAATATAAAAATACAAAAAAAAAATAGTCTAAGAAATAGAAATAGATATCAAAAAATAAAGATAAATAAATAAATAATGTGAAAATAATACATATCTATTAAAGAAAAATATATATAAAAAGAGAAAAATAAATGATTAATCATGGAGAAAAAGAGATGGACACAAGGAGATAGAAAAATAACAAAGATTAAAAAATATAGAAAAACAACATAAATAAAAATATTTTCAAAAGAGGTGAAAAGTGGCAAAGCGAGGAACAAAAAATAAATATTGATGAAGAAACATAGAAAGATAAAAATAGAGATGGAATGAATAAATATGAGAGAAAAAGAGAATCAAATAGAAAAACACTAAGAAAAAGACATAGAAAGAAAGAGATAAGCATAGAAAAAGATATAATATAAGAAAATAAGTAAATTAGAGAGTAAATGACAAATAGATAGAAAGAGATAGAGAGAAAAAGAGAGAAAATAAATAAAGAATTTGAGAGAAATAAAAGAAGAAAAATATTTAACGTAAAAAAATAATGAATGAAAAAAGTAAGAGAAAAATGCAAAGATAAATAAAGAACAAAGAGAGGTAATATTAAAAGAGTGATAAAGAAAAAGAGAGGTACATAGACAATGAATGAGATAAATAGATTAAAAAGAATATAATAAACATAAAGTAAGAGACAACAAATAAGAGAAAAAAATGAACGATTATGAAATAACAATATAAAGAAATTAAAAAGATATTGAGAGTGAAAGAATAGAAAAGAAAAAGACAATTGAACCAAGAAAAAAATTTAAAAACACTAGAGAAATCAAAGAAAAAAAGAGATGAAAAAATAGAAAGATAGAATTAGATGGAGAAAGACATAAAAACAAAAAGAAAGAGGGAAAAACAATACAAAGAAAGAAAGTACAAAGTGAGAGAGAGAAAAAAAAAGAGAAAAAAAAATAGATTAAGAAAAGAAAGAAGGAAGAAAAAATGAGAGAAAGCAAGGAAGAGTTGAAAAGAAATATAAAGGGACAAAAAGAATGAGAGAACATAAAAAAAAAAGGTGCGGGAGAAAGAGGTAAAGGATGAGAAATAAATAGTAAAGATAACTAAGGAATTAAAGATAAATAGAAATAGAATGAAAAATGAGAGGACAAGAAATACAATTCTAAAGAATTTCATTATGTTGAGAGTGATCAAATGAGGTTGCTTCTTCAAAGAGCCTCATTATATGTCATATAATTTTAATCTCTTAATGCAATATAATCTATTTTTTTATTTAATTCTAAAAAAAGGCTTGGTACCAAAATTGACAATATACAAATTCTAGCACGAATGAACAAAGAGTGATTGTCCACTTGGATGACATGTATATGTAAAATTCCTTACTAGACTGTGCACTAATTAGAAGAGGGATAAGTGGGAAAGGGACACGGAACCAAATCGAGGATTCAATCCTCACCTCTTGGGGTGCAAGAGGTGCAATGAAATTCTTACTAAAAGGTTTTTTTTGGTGAATTTTGGAAGATTGCTAATAAGGATTTTGTTCTAAAGAACACACCATAGAAAGTGGGTGATTCCACCCTTCACATTCAAGAATAGATTCCAAACTTCAATTATCTCTAATGCTCCCCTAATTATGCTCCATATGGAATACAACAATACAATATTCTAGAGGAGTACTAGATCAACAATTGTTTATTGAAGAACAGTGCTTGTGTAGGAACAATCTATTCCATCAACTAGGACCTAATAACCAAGAGTTCTCACATGTATTCCCTCATAAAGGTGGCCTTGATCCATAAAATCCTAAAACAAATCACCATTTTCATATCATCTAGGGATTTGATGCAAGAGCATTTGGGGAATTAGCAATTTGCATCAACAAAATTGTTGCATCTTCAGTTTTTCTGAGTTCATTGGTAACTTTGTTGTTTGAATATTCAATTGTTGATTGTGTCTTCGTCTATATATTATTTATTCTAGTACTCGATGGATGTGTTGGGGAAACTAAAAAATCACTCCCTTTGAAGAATAGAATTTAAGAGAAATGAAATGCCAATCAAAGAGGAGACTTTGAATGAGAGTCAACACTGGAAAAAGAAAGAACAATAAAAATAATAAATTTAAAAATAAATTGCAAATTGGGGGCATATGATGGCAAGAAAGAGACATTTAAAAATAAAAATGTGAAATGTATATTTGAGGAGGCATGGGGTCATGCTATTATAAGTTGGCATTTTAGAATTTTAAAACTGAAAATAAATGCATATTAGAGAAATTAAAAGGGAAGGCATATTAAGAGGTGTTGAGAATGAAGGGGCAATAGGAAGACAATAAAAAAAATCAAATTGAAAAATTGCCAAGGAAGGGGGGCATGAGTAGGAAGAAGAGGCTTCTCGTGGAAAAAAATCAACAAGAGGGGTTGTGCCTATGTTAAGAGCATTTAAAAATTTAAATTGCAAATGAAAATAAGACATAATGCATGTAAGTAGAGGTTGTGCCCATTTGATTAGCAATTTAATTTGCAACAACATATAGAAGGTGGGGGGGCTATGTGGTAAATGGAGGGAGATTGAAAAAAGGTTCACGCAAGGTTGATTGGGACTGCATAGGATAGATTGAGAAGTGTGAAGAAGGCTGAGTGGAAGAGGAGGAAAAGAGGCTACACCTTTGGAACAGTCACACAAGAATTGTTATTCATAGAGAGTTTGAATAAACAAAACTATGTAGAAATTAAATAAGATAGAATTTGAAAAGAGGCAACATAGAGGAAACATGACACCCATTATGAGTAAGAAAGAGAATTAAAACAATTTGGGGGCAAAAAAGTGGAGTTTTACAATGAAATAAAGTGCGAAGGCAAAGAACCAAATGCTATACACCTGGTATGTAATAAGGAACAATTTAGAAAGGTATAAGTGCAAAGTTGGAATGTATAAACATCATAGACCAATGAAATCAAATGAAATTGTAAATAATTAAATATTTGATTTAAATAAATTGAGTTTCTTTACATCTTTATTGCAAGCTTGTAAACATTTTAACTGGAAACCAAATGTGTAATAAGTTGTAAGTTTGAAATTGGAGAAATACTACATGTGTCTTGTTCGAAGTTATTTTAATTTTTATATGTTGAAGGAGAGAGTGTACATGTTCGTCTGCACCAAGATTTGATTGAAAGGTTGGAGATTGAGGAAAATAAATTCTTTTATGCACATTATAGAGGTCATGACCATGTGGATGTCAATTGTGTAAGGAAGCCAACTATCAAGTGACTAAATGCTTAGTCTCTAAGGAAAAGACCATGGAGATTGAGGAAAATAAATTCTTTTATGTACATTATACAGGTCATGACCATGTGGATGTCAATTTCGTAAGGAAGCCAACTATCAAGTGACTAAATGCTTAGTCCCTAAGGAAAAGACCAATGAAATTGAGAGTTCAACTAAAATTGAGGAAATCAAAGAATAATCCAAAACAACAATAAATTTGGTCTTGAATCGCTAATCCAATAAAACATGCTATCCACTAGCCTATAATGAGGATGGAATGGTCCTGAATGTGAAGAATAATGAGGAATGGTTGAGCTTCAAGAATTGATCAAAGGATTCTATGGGTATTAGTGACATGAGGTGCATCAGTTAATTAGCCTCTAGATTGCTCAAGGCCAACATTAGCTTAGGATGCAAGAGAGGTAGGAAAACAACCGAATAGAAAAGGGAGCAAATTACATTGGAAAAAGGTCTATATTCTTTAAGAAATTATCTTCCAAGGTCTAAGGGACAAGTCCCTTCTCTTACAGAGTAATGAAGATCTACATCAAGAATGTTAGGGGCATTCATGGCCAAGTGCCAAATTGATCACATGTTGACTAATATAATTATACTTTAGGAGCAAAACTAAAGTTGTGCAGGAAACAAAGTTGTTCCTTATTGCTTAGGTTGGATGGGTACTAGGGTGGATGCAATTAGTGCAACCAATGGGTTGGGGGTCCTTTGGCATCCTGCTCACATTTTTGTGGAGGTTCTCACTCCACCATAAATTGGATACGGTTAAAGGTATAAATAATTTTGTTTAGGCTATCTCTCTTGTTGATTAATGTTTACGGCCCCACAAGTTTAGAGGACAAACTTAAGTCATGTTCATTATTCTTAAATATAAAGGCCATAATACATAGCATTGAAATTTATTTCATATCCTAGATACTCTTAAGAAAATTGCTCACAAATTAAAAGCCATGTACATTTGA
The DNA here is from genome assembly GCA_007115665.2 of Sequoiadendron giganteum. Lineage (NCBI taxonomy): Eukaryota > Viridiplantae > Streptophyta > Pinopsida > Cupressales > Cupressaceae > Sequoiadendron > Sequoiadendron giganteum. Next base: position 538,056,200 of record CM021108.1, read on the forward strand.
ATATTTTCACAATAGAAAATAGAATCTCCAGGCCCAAATAAACAATGCAAAGAAAATTATTAAATATGACTGAAAATGAACCTGTTGTGACATCTTAGTTGACTATTGCAGGTGTGGAGAAAGTTTTCTGATCCATGAGAGTCTTCAGGATTTTCGAAGGTTGACAGCAAGAATCTGTTAAAGCACAAATAATCTGTTTAACAAGAATATAATATCAAAACCCTAAAATATAAATGAATGCTTAAATACTATTGTAACTTACGTTACAAGAGATGGATCTGAACAATGGCGAACAATGCTGCAAGGAAGCTCTTCTTTCAGCGAAGACGGATATTTCAGCAGACAAACTTCATGGCAGATATAAAATATTTTTGGTTTTTTCAGGCGAACAATGCTATAAAAGCCTTTAATCCACTAGTCTTATTTGCTACGATTATGAGGTGTTCAATGATGATGATTGCCTCTCACTGGTAGAGTAACATGAACATCCTCTGTTTTCCTCTGTTTTTTTCTCTTCATGGCTACTCTTGGAATCATACACAATGAATTCGTGAAAAATTCCCAAAATGTGATTGTATGGCTTCAGATCTTTGTACTTTAACTTTAGTTCTTCCATCAATTTTGTCTCACGCTCTTTATTCTCTGTTAGTGATTGATCCGTTTTTGGCTGCAGAGAATAATTGAAAGGGTGAGCCAACGCAATTATACCTTCGCATATCATTCTAAGCAGCTCTGCCTTCGCTGTCTCCTCGTTTAAATCTTGCTCCAATTCCAAGAGCCTAACGAGGACGACTATGGGAACCTGATTTTCAAGCATAAGGAGATAAGTGAAGATATCAAATTGACAAGACTGGACCCTGTTCCTATTAAAAACTGGATCCAGGTTCCATCCTGAATCACCATTGAGGTTCCATTGCGACTCAGCATCGAGGTTCCATTGTGATTCATCACTGAGAAGCCTGAGAGTCTCTAGAATGAAGCACCCATTTAGAGTGAACATCCACGCAAGGACTTTGTTCTCATACTCTTCTTTTCCTTCATAGCTATCTTCAATTTCTTGAAGCAATTTCCGCATTTCTTTCACTAGAAACTGCACGTCCTGCTCGTTTCTAGGGAGCCTTTTCAATGATCGATTCACGGCATTTACTTTGTATAACTCTATTTCAGAGGGTGGGTGACATATCTTGTGGTGAAAAAGGCCCAAAGAGACAACCCGAGGCTCATATGCATCTCTGTTTAAACCCTTGAGATACATGGGCACTCTGTTTATTGACACAGCAGAATCTTTTCCTGAAACAAAATGCCTTATCAAACCTGCCCGTCACATCTTCTAACCATACCATTCTAAATCTGCTAAGCCAACAGACCGTTCTTTTACAGGTGTTGTTTTGCTCTTCTCTGCCATTTGTACCCTGAGAATGAAAAAGATATCTGGAAAAAAGAATGCAGTTGTTCATAGATTAAAATATTATTGCTTTTAACTATGGAAGCCTAGCATTTATTAAACCATCTTTCTTTTACAGAGAAAATAAACAAGTAAAAGAGTGCATCTCTCATCAAAATTCAAATCTAATTACCAATAAAATATAGCACATGGAATAATGGAGTTATCGACATTAATGTATCTAAAAAAATATAGATTGTAGTTAGTTTGCATACGAGAAACCCTCACCTTCTGTAATCGCTGAAGAAGGGCGTTTTGCAGTCTCAAAACCTTTTAGAAAATGTGAGAAAAGAACACAAGACCATTCGACGCATGTAGACTATTTACCATTTCTTAAAAGCGAAGAATTATGATTTACAGTGTAATCAACCTTTGAGATCGGTAACCTTCTCCTCTTTAATCATCTATTACCACCCAGCCTTGTGCCAAACACACTTCCCATGATATCTCACTGAGGATAAACGTTTACACACATGAAATTTAATAGGAGTGAAATAAAAATTTAAGCAATCCAACGGCGCCAGGGAGAAATGTGGCCAATACCCAGATCTGAAAATAAATGCAGATACCTTTCATATCTTCTCACACCAACCAGTAATTGCTCCCTTTTACTGTCAATGCAGATATTCAACATTTCTGAATTCTGAATCTCACCATTTTTGCAGAGTGTACTTGAAACCCCTGCACGACAAACAATCACAATAATTAAATCGTTCAATCCTTCTAGTATTCTTCTTTAAGAGAATGTAATAACATATCTAATAAAATCCATACCAGGAAATGAAGTAGCAGACTTCACAGCAAAGAAAATAAAATGATTTGCTAAACAGGAAGTATTTAAAGGGCGCGGAGCCATTGATACTTAGATAACTGTTGGGAGGATCAACGAACAGATCGACCCAACAGTTTACGATGGACGGCTGGACTTTAAACTTACAAGATCTACGGAATGGAGTCATTTACTTATCAAGAACTAAAGGAATGTAGCCGTTCAAAATTTGAATTTGAATTGATGACAGGAATGGAGTCGGTTGTAGCCGTTCGAAATTTGAATTCAAATTGATGACAAGAACACGTGTTCTACAAAGAGCAATGCCACTTGAAGGCAATTTATGATTCTATATAAAAAGGAGAAATAATAAGTGCAGGGAAATCTTTCTCTTTGGAATTGCTTCTGTGCATTGGCAATTGCAGGGAAATCTTTCTCTTTGGAATTGCTTCTGTGCATTGGCAATTGCAGGGAAATCTTTCTCTTTGGAATTGCTTCTGTGCATTGGCAATTGAATTTTTAAATGTACATTATACACCATTTTCTCCACATTTACATAGCAGACTCTCTTTTAGTTTCAATGTTCAGAAGAAGTTTAGTTTACATCCCCAAATAAATATGGGAGCTGGCTCTGCTTTAGAAAGTCAAGTAATGTTACTTCCTTTGCAACTACTGCATTAAAAAATAAAATGTTTTGAGGACTTAAAATAGATTGGTGAAGAATAGCTCAATTCTGAGCTTGACATAAAATATAACATGAAGTTTGACATCAGTGGAACACCCCTCCTTTTGCTGTTTCAAAGTGTAATACTTCATGTGGATGTCTCTGTAAGTTCCTCTTCTTCTTCTCATTCCTAACATTATAACATCCAGTATCTAGTGATTTGATGTGTAGACTGTGAGCTTCAAAACCTTTATTTCAAGGTTGTATAATTTGCAAAACAAATTTAAGTGTTGAATTATCTACGGTGATGAATTTCTAATAGTGAATTTTCTACGATATGAATTTGTCATGACGATAAATTATTGACAGTGAATTTTCCTAGAACTGATTGATATATAAATATCAAGACACTGTGAAGTTATTTCTACTTGCTTTATTTTGATAGTAAACAGCAGGGAATAAAATACAATCTTTATTCAGATGCCACAATCTTGATCCATCATTAAGGGTGTCAGCAGGACTGGTGTTATCTATAGTTTCACTTAGAAATTGAATTCTTTTCAATCATTTTATATAACAATACATTCCATTAGATGTCAATATCCTCATTCAAAGATCCAAGTTGTGTGTAGGGAGGTAGGATGATTGGAAATGGTTGAGTCAGGTTTTACGCCAATTAGTCACTTTGCTTAATAGTTTCCATGACCTTTATAATAAACCCATTTTAAACATTCTTGCAACTATGGCAACCCTATGGGACCACATTTCTTTGAGGCATTTTGTCAAATAGTTCGCATGCCTTGTCTATGCTTCCACTTTTTGCATACATGTCTACCATGTTAGTTGCATCTTCAACATCTAACAAAATTTCTCTATCCATTATGTTTTTATGGATGTCTTTACCCTTTTCGAAGCTCCCATAAGAGTTTTGAGATCTTGTGTCGTCTTGTAGATTAATGTAAAAATTTATGAACTAACCCAACATTTTACTATAATCTCCCCATTACAAATTGTAGTAGTTTGAAATATATGGATCGCTTGATTTGTATTAGTTTCAATTGCAATTTCAGATTATTACTTACAACATCTATAAAAGAAACATACCATTTTTTTTAATTTGAAAAGCTTCTATTTTTTATTGCTTCTATTTTTGTCAAAAATGATACACTCTCCATTTTCCATAAGCACTTTGTAACCTCTTTGAATTAATCGTCCAACACTCAAGAGATAATGTTTTATCCTTGAAACATAACAAATATTTTTCATTTATGTATTGTCACCATGCTTGACATAGATCGTGATAGACCCCTTTCCAACTACTAGAACTATTTGATTGTTCCCCATTCTTGTCAATGAATAAAAAATAGCTTTTATCTCCACTCACCAAGAAAATAAGCATTGCTAAGCATTTAGAGTTTCCCCATCATATCATACATGAAGCTATTACATATGTACAATAGAAATAGAAAGTAATGTTGGTATACTCCAAAATAATTTCCTTCTTTACCTCTACACAATCTCTCCACCCAATTCTATGGAGCTATTATGGTTTCTTAATTTAGTGGTATCCAAGTCCATCTATAGCTTTTTTGCACACTCTTCAATGTCTACAAAGCTCCTATTTGCATAGAAATAAATGCCAATGGGTGGCATGAAGGGAGCCCTGGACATGTTGTATAGCTTACCAGTTGAGGCCTCGAAAGAAGGTTTGCCTTATAATTCCACTAGCATTGTTGTGGGAGTTTATCCTACAGCATGGCTCCTTATTAAGAAGCCTATGCATGAGGTTGCTCAAGGAAGTGGAAGGACCCATCAATTGGGGCTCTTATATGAGTATTTTGATAAATGTTTCCAACCTCTATCATAGCTCATCTTGTAGAGAAGGATGCCCAATTCCCACCATTCCATACTGAACTCATGGATCATGCCTCTCACTACCTTAGGTGACGTGTATTCTTCTATGCCTACAAATGAGTTGAGTCATCTTGACATTGATACTTCCCCCTTATCCGGTGGGGTTTTCACCTTCTTAACTATGATGACATGTGGGTGGAGCTGGACCTCACGGCCTTGTCTGCTAATGTCTTACTAGATTCTACCTTCTTAGGTAGCTCATGAATGAGTCTATCTACCCATATGTCCATCGCTTACTAGCTATTTTTTTTTATCCTTTTCCTTATCATCTCGTTGCTACTATGGCCTTGGTGAGAGATTAGTTGAGAGGTCGAAATTGGTGAGCATAATGTGCCCATTTGCTTGTATCAACACATTCACTAGCTTTATATCTCTATAAACTATCCCCAACTTGTGTAGATGCTCCAATGCCAATATGATTTCTATTGCATAAATACTAATGCTCAAAGGTTTGCATCCAGCTACGTCTGAGAGAATTTAGGTCACTTCCAAGGCAATAATCCACAGGACCAAATAAAACAGGTAGAAAGGGATGGTCCAACCTAGATAGAATATATTTCTCTATCTATGCCCTTCTCAAATTATCCCCCTTCTTAGTCATTACAAACTTACTCATGGCCTTCAAGGCCAAAATATTCTCACACCCTTCTTTCCTCACCAAAAACACAGTCCCCATAGCCCTTCTCCCCACTACCTTCACCGCCTTCATTCCTCCATCTCCATCTTGCTTCTCTCTTATGCTCTCCCATAGCTTCACCATTAATCGTTAACTGATTTGTCATGGTGGAAACACTTGTATGGAAGTCTGAGATAGAATCTCCATCCTTCATTTGAAGAGTTTCAAAATCTCTTAAGAGCATTTGGAGTTTAACCACCCTTACCTTACCAGTCCCCTTGAAACTAGTTTAGAGTATTTCCGAAGCCTTCTTTACATAATTAGCTACTACTATTCTGGAGAACATTGCTTCTCTCAAGGCCACCTCTATCAAATTTAGGGCTTTTACATCTTTCCTTCTAGTCTCCTCCAGTTCTAGTTCTTTTGGACATTTGTCAATGTTGTGTAAACTGTTGGGTCAGTCATATCTATGAAATCATTAGTCACCAACTCTCACAAATCACTTGTTACCGTTATATTCTTTATCTTCTTTGTCCATTCATTGTAGTTTTTTCCATCGAAAAATGGTGGATGTTCCCATCTCGTACTATCACTTCTAGACATACATGAAATTCAAACAACCTCTAATACCCATCGATCTAATGCCTAGTACAAACTAAAACCTCGGACTCTCATACCATTTTGTTAAATAAAATAAAATAAACAATAAGGACTACAGCTCTGATACCAATTTGTTGGCAAAGAATATGAACAGTAAAAATAAAAAACAAGAACTCTTTAAAACAGATAATACAATTTCTATTTATACTAAAAATTTCTTGTACAAAATGTTTATAAATTGATTACAAAAATGTTTAGAAACAGGTCTACTGTTGTTGTCTTGTCTGCTATTTCTTGAGCTACTAGGTGTGTGCTCACTGTTCTGAGCTACTGTTAGTCTGCATCCATTGTTTTTTCATCTTCCTCTTCTCTCTACTATTACAAAAGACATTCCTACCTTTTTTCTCTTGCTGTGCTCTTTTCAATTTCACCAACCACCAATAAATTCCTCCCCAAGACAAACTGCAGTTAAAAAAATCTCAAATCTAAGCGTCAGAAGTTTGGTCTCCAAAAATAAATGATGTTAATTGATTGCAAGGACAGTGAATAGTTTTCTGGTATAGAAAATTTAAGTCAGAAGAAAAGTACATATAGAAAATTTAATATTCTGACTCAGCTTAAATATTCTTAGTAGTTTCTAAATTACATGTTGTAGGTATAACACAACACTGAACTTATTTCTAAAAACTGCATAAAAAACAACGCACGGTTGTTCTTGACCTATAAGATCTCATTAAATACATTAATCAAAATAGAGATACGATCTTTGTAACTAGTGCCATTGCCACAGTGGATTTAGAGCTAGTGCCACCTGAGATATCTTACTTGTACTTGTAGATAAAATGGTGAACAAGTGCAAAATGTTGGCAAACTCTTCCAAGAAGATATGAATGTACCTGATAAGGGAAGGAAGACATGGGCTTTTAGGCCTAATCAAGGTTGGTATGATTGAGAAGATATGAATGCAGCTGAGTATGTTAGCCACTTCTGAGAAGGGAAAGAAGAGATGGGCTATTTAGGCCTAATCAAGGTTGGTATGATTGAGAAGAGTTTAGAGAAAAGGCATCATCAACTTGGTTGATCATAACTATTGATTTGAGTGTAAACTATTGATTTAGGTTTGAAGGTATGTTTTAGAGGCAATGTGCATACAAGACAGATAAATATGGAAAGCTTTGTAGGTAATAATGTAGATCTTCAATAAGGGTGATCCTTGCAAGATAATATTTAGGATTGGAAGGCCGACTCCCTATCTATATAATGAATAAGTCTTAAGTTGTTTGTGTTGAGGGGTTGAAAAGAGATAGAAATTTATAGAAAGAAAATTAAAGCAAAACAAAGGCTCACACCTACTAGATATAAACTATCTTTACTATCAAAGTAGAGATTAATAGAACATAAGATGCATATATAATAATAGAAGGTAAACAAAAATAATGTAGACAATGACAAAAGTTTACTTTTTATTAAGCTCACTTATCAATCAGTTATTATATAAATACACATCCACTAGAAACATACATAGAAGCTCCCCTATATAACAAAAAAAAGAGCCTAGAATCAAACAAAAACTTCGTTTAGCTTTACAAGTATGATTCCCTAAGTGAGCTAATACATTAGGCTATAAAGGTTAGTTGTAGAGAGTATCATCTAGTCTCAAATAAATACACGTCCATTAGAAACATACATAGAAGCTCCCCTATGTAACAAAAAAGAGAGCCTAGAATCAAACAAGAACTTTGTTTAGTTATACAAGTATGATTCCCTAAGTGAGCTAATACATTAAGCTATAAAGATTAGTTGTAGAGAGTATCATCTAGTCTTAAATGGGCACATAGGTTGGTATTTAAAAACTATACAACCAATCCCATAATGGTTTTCCCACCCAAATTATATTTAAAATTTGAAATTATAAAGAGAAGGTATTTCTACAATTTTGGCACCCTAATTACTCTTGTTAGTGGTTGGGCATCGATACAAGATCTTCGATAACTTGTTCACAAATTCCACCACCTAGTACTCCACTATAGTGACATTAGTAGGTGAAACTTCTTATCTCTACATTGTACAATCATTGGCCATGAATTCTCAACCTTCATGCTTTAAATTTTTTTAATTAATATATGTGGCCAAGCCTACCTCTACTACTATAGTGCTCTAGACCTTCTTGGGAAGATACAAATGAAGTCATGGGTGCCAAAATTACACTATCAAAAAGCAGGGAGGATCCTTTCTATGTTGCAATGGTTGTACATCCTTCAAGCCATTCAATCAAGCTAGTTATTGGAAGATCAAAAGGGTAATGCTACTTTATGATATATTCCTTCTTCACTTTTCTAGGAGTCCCTATGAGCATGCCATGTGGTTTTGATTAAGTTATAAATTAATCTAAAACCATAAAACAATTAGGGTTAGCCAATAGTTATTTAGAGAAAATTTTACCTTTTACTATTACACACCATGTGTCACAATGTAGAGGCTTTTCACTATATTGTTTTATTTTTTAACAAAGTATTGTGAACCATTATATGATAATTGGTTTGGGGCATTGAATTTTGCATGTTTTTGAAACTTAGAAAACTACCAAAACTACACAGTAACACCAAAATAATTAATGGAAGAAATCATAAAGGACCATGGATGTCATAGATATTCTTGTTGATCACACATCAAGGTAGGATGAATATATATTCAATATAATATTAGTGACTCTTGGAAGTTATTTTTATTTTAGAAGGAAAGAAACCTAGAAGTGTATACATTGGGTGTAGAATTACAAAATAAAGATTTAAAACTTTAAAATTTTCAAAGCTTATGAACATGCATACCCACTTAGATATTTCTTAGAGAAACCATGATTTTCCACCATTATTCATATTTGGGCAAGTTAATCTTCAATTGAAATTTGTTCGTATACTCTAGGTCCAATTTATGTTTATATGATGTACCTGTTTTGATTAGAGGTTTCTGATTTGTACCAAAGTTACAAAGTTGATAGTTGGATTAATTGCTACCAACATTTCCTCAATTATTGAATACTAGGGATAGTGTGTCTAAGTTTAACTCATCCAAGCCCTTATTCTTGATCCTCCCATGAAATATTCTTAAAGAGAGAACTTTTTCATTTGAATCCATTTTAGAAGGGGTCCATATTTTATAAGCCTCTTGATGGAGGCTTCAATTTCTATGACTACTTTGGATATAAATCCTAATTGCACCTTGCGCTCCTATACCATCTTATCCTTATCCAAGACACATTGATTTGGTGGACAACAATAAACTTATTGTGGATGCCTACAACATCTAGTTTGGGTGAATAGGAACCATATAGTCGGTTGACAGTAGTATAAGCATGATTGATCATTGTTGCAAGGGTAGAATCTACAATATCAATATCGCTTTATGTCATTGAGTGGAGGACCTAGGCATACTTAACAAAAGTAAGAACTACTATGAATCTAGGCATAGCTTGCTCTAATCCCTTCTAGTAAGTTTAGTGATGGGTAGAAATGAGTTCTATGGATCCCATAGATAGCTTAAAATCCTTTATTTAGGATTATAGTTGTTTAATTTCTTCCTTTACAATATCCAATATTTTCTCCAAGTAATTTTTCTTCTCCATGACACTCAAAATGATTAAATTGCTTCTACCCATGACACTCTTCTTCCATAGGAAGAGGGTGATCAACTAGATTCTCTCATCTTGGCTATATTTTCTTAAAGGAGTGGGAGAGATCTAGCAAACACCTTATTAAGGGTGGAGCACATATTTCATTTAGAGTTTTTTTCACTTATTCATTATTCTAACAAATATAAGCCTTTAATGGTTTGTAATAATGAATACTAGTTTGTATTCCTTGGTGGGATGGGAACCCTAGTCGAAGATGGTTTTGGGGATGGAGGCAAAAAATATTCTGAGGGAAAAGACGCAGATGATGATGATCACAATGATGATTTATTTGGGCTTCCCTTTGGTTTGTATTCCCTAGAAATGGAGCTAGCTTGTTGTGGCAGCATTGAGACAAGGGACAAGGCTGGGGTTGGTTTTGGCATGGATTTGAAGGAGGAATTTGTGGGCACGTAAGATTTCTCTTGAAGCATAGATGGGGAAGAAACCCTCCTAGACATTCTTCTAGAGGCTCGTTTGAATGCTCAGAAAAGTGAGGAGACTAGTTTTTTTGAAGGAAGGAGTGTTTAGTTCAATCATGAGGAAGATGCTCCTCTTATGGCTCTGTGGTTGGATTCCCAACATTCAACCAAGAAATTTTTAGTTTTAGAGATGCTTGGTAAGGATTTTGGTAGCCTATCTCAGAATGGGTTGAGTAAATTTCTCAAGAGGGGCTTCATGTTGCCTTCTTCTCCTCAGCCTTTGGCTGCTCAACTAAATCCCCCTCTTGATATGTTCCCTATGGCTAATGGGATTGTGAAGGATTTTGTGCCTTCCCTTATTCCTAGGGTGGGCTCTCATTTGGGGTCTCTTTCCTTGGAGGTAACCCCCATTCCAACTAGTGTTGGTCCTCTTCAGAATGGGTTGTTGGAGTATTGTGTGTTTGGGGTTTCTCAGGAGCCTCAGCCCCCTTGTCTGAAAACTGATCACCCTTATGGTGTTGGGCTCCCTTGGACTAGTGCCTCTTTTGTTGCTTCTATAAAAATATCTCTATGTCTTGGTGACAATGTTACTAAGATTGAGATCTCTGCTCTTTCTATTTCTAATGTTTGTGTAGAAAGAGCCTTGGTTGGCTTGCAACATGCCCTTATTGGTAGATTTTTGGGTCATAAACCTAATATTTATGTTGTTTGTAGTTTGTCTTCTGATTTCTAGCTTTCCTTTGGGATACTATATGTAAAGGCTATGATGAACAATTTTCTTCTATTCTCCTTCAATGATATTGTGGGTTTCTCTTAGGTTCTTTTGGGTGGGCCTTGGTTTTTGGGTAAGGATTTTATTTACTTATACAGTTGGTTTACTAGTTTTGATTCTAAAAAGATAAATTCTACTCCGATTTGGGTTCACCTTCCAAAATTCCCACTAGAATTCTAAGATGCGTGTATCATCTAAAGTATCGTTGAGGAATTTTTCCAGTTCATTTCCATGGACAATGTCACGAAGAATAGATCATGCTTCATGTTTGCTAGATTTTGTAATTGTATAGAGGCTAGAATGGAGCTATCCAACAATGTTAAACTAAACTCCAAGAGCTCAATGTTTGGGATAAAATTGCATTATGAGTCCTCACGGTTGAACCACATCCACAATGCTAGTCTATTATCTTTGTTGTGTCATGATTTTCATGCTTTGGTGCAATCCAAAGTGCAAGTTTGTCCCTCTATTGTTAGGGGGAATAAAAAGAATCTTGTTGAACTCTTCAACAAGGATGGTGTTTCTTGCAAGATCAAGATAAATTATGTTGATGTGATTGGAAGCTTACTGATTCCGATTACTGATTGGTCTCTTTAATCTCGCCCTACCCCTTCTTTGAGGCCATTATTGAAGTTTGGGTTTAAACCCCCTTGACTATTTTTTGTTGGTTTTGGGTCCTTCCAAAACTTGTTTTTGGTTCTTCGCTCTGGCCAAAATCCTTGCTATTCATGTTGTTCTCCTTGATGTTTTTCCCTATCTCAATGCTAGTGAGATTTTATTTTTCATTTTTCTTCATGGTTGATCTGTAATGGGTATGAACCCTTCTTGTCTTCATCTTAATCAAAACAATGAAAATTAGTTTATAAATCATTTTGAAAGGACATTAGAGACCTATAGGTTATTTTTTGAGTATAGTAATATTCAAGAATGTATCTTAAGATATGCCTTGCATATGATTACATTTATTGGGATATTGATCTATATGTATATGTTTCCTTCCAATGTTCTAACCATTTGGGTTGATAATTTAATAATAATTTTTTTTTCGTCTTTGTGTTTGGAAAAAATATGTACATCTTCAACCTACTCGAGTACCAATGTCATAATGGGAAATTAATAGTAACTAAACTTGGGAACTCCTATTTTTAACTAGAAAAAAATATTTGTAATGACCCCATTTTAAATATGAAACATCTATTAATTAAATGACCCTTTGTAAACTTTATATTAAAAACAAATAATTTAGGGTTTTAATATATTACAAGACTTATAAACATATAATTTTCTCTTTTATTTCCATGATATCCCTAACACTAAAATTACCATTTGGGATAGTGAGATAAATAAAATATAGATTCAAAAGATTGATAAAATCTAACAAACACATATCGTAAATATTAATTATCATTCATTAAATACCTATTTTGAATCAATTTATAAGCACAAATAATTTATAATTCTTTTCTTACATTAAAAAACCTTGAAATATTAAAAATGCTACTACAATAGATTTTATGGACTATGGGCTCTTTGTTGGTGTTCATGACCCTCTACGAATCGATCAAGCTTGATCCAATTGGTAGTCACCACCATGGAAGATTCTAAAATTACCTTTGATGATATATTCCTCTAGACAAATGGGTTTCATCCTCTAATCATTAATAGATCCACAAGTTTTCATCCTCAAATTTGAGCATTTGAGCATGTGTGCTCAAAATAGTTTTCTAGTTAGGTTTTTTGAATATTTTGTAGTTGTTTATTTTTTTCAGCTCAAAATCCTTAATACCTCCTATAAGAAGGTCAAAACTAGCATTGAAATCTATGAATAGTAGAGATGTACATCGATGTGAATGCCCATACCTATCAAGCACCATTTTACTTTGGATCATACATACAAATTAATTGTGTGAGGACCCATAGACTCAAACCCTAACCATAACATTAATTATCACTACAGATGTTTACTCAATTTTTATAATGGAAAGTACATGTAGGTCTACACTCATCATATAAAATAGATTTTTTTTGAAAAAAAGGAACCCCTTTTTAGAAGCCATAGTGTTGAAATTGAACATTAAAGGCACTCTAACATTATAGGTAATAGGTGAGATGAATAGTGGAAAATGGTAGGATTTTCAAACTTTGAAGCTTGGGGATGAACAGGGACTCATACCCATAGGGTAGGAAGACTAGGGGAAGTCCAAATTTGATGAGATGAAAGAAGCTATCATCAAATTTGACATGAGAAGGGTACTCCAGGTTCGTGAACTCTAACACTTTGGTAGAAAAAGAAGGAAATGCATGAATGGAAAGAAAAGTATCAAATTTTGACACACAAGGGACTTAGGGAAAATTGGATTAAGGTAGGAAGGAATGTCAAAAGGAGGAGATTTAAAACTCTAATGATTGATAGGTGCTTAGAAGAGTTGGTGTGCCCCAACACAAAGAGACTTCAGAAGACAAAGAAAGAAACAAGGGGAAAGAAGAGAAAAAGCATGCAAACAAAATTTAGGTGAGTGAAGATGTAGGAATATGAAATAGGAATTTTGATGCATGACAATATTATTACAAAAAAGGGGGACATGACAATTATTTAGTAGAAATCAACAAATTAGATGTTAAGGTTTAGTTAAAAAATAATGCAAAAAATTAGTCCCCAATTCGCTTTAAGATGTTTTATGTGATGAATTCCTTGGAAATAAAAAACATGCTATTTGTTCCTTAACTAGCTAAAAAATATAAATGTATGATAATCATTGAAAAAATTACAACATTATTTAATAGAAATCAACATCTTTTGAAAAAACTATAAATATAGGATTAAGATTTGTTGATGAGAATTCACATAATATGCCTACACCCCATAAATGGGATCTTAAAAGCATAGAACAAGTAGATGTTAACTAGGCTAATATTGCTCCTTTCATTATCATTCTTATAGGAATATCTTCTCCACTAAACTCTATTAGAAGTTTTCCTATGAAATGTTTAGATTTAGATATAGAAAGAACAAGCAAAACATTTGTAAAAGAAATTAAAAATATTATAGCTTCCAGGTAGTATGAAGTTTCCCTACACTCTACACAAGACTTATCAACTATGTTATAAAGCTACTAGGAAACATAATTCAATTGACCCTCTTTTACCTATTAGGCCATTGAAAATTTAGTACCTCCAAATAAATTGCCTAGTGGATGGCTTAGAGCAAAGGAGGAGATAAATCACAAAGAACTTACAAGGCCAACTCAAGGACTAATTTTTCAATTTAATTCTTTCTTTAGAAAAATAAATTCAACAACATTCCTTTAAACATAGTGAAGGATTCTATTACAATTGATAGGTTTCTAGGTGAGCCTAAAAGGCAACTTCCTAATGAGGGATATTTTAGAGATGAAAAGTAAAAAATAATCATGACTCCAAATTTATTTTCTCAATTAGAAGATGAAACTTTCATTAATAAAGTGTTTGAAGCAGGCAACATACTCAATGCACCAAATCTTGTGGGAGTTTTACAATAAATTGCAATAAAATGTGGAACAAATGTGGAATTCAATTTAATTTTGGATAATACAATGAAAATACAATTTACTATCCAGGTCTTGTTTAGTGGAGAGAAAATAGGCACAATTATAGATAAAACTAAGAAGGAAGCACAACACTAATAATTTGAAGATGCTCTTAGATATATGATCAATATATGTCACAACTTATCATGGTTGAAGCTAGATTTGGACATGAGTAGAAAAAATCTAGTTTTCACCAATGGGGTGAGGATGAGGGCTTAAGAGAAGCTTGCATCTCTATAGGATTTGTTGGTGTGACTAAACAAGATGGCATTGCTATTGCAAGTATGTCATGACCTAGAGGATTTAACATTATTCTTAATCTCCTTATAGGTAAAAACACTAAATCAACAACTAAAAATCATTTTGGTGACATATTTATATGTGTTGGAATTAAAAAATGGGGAATACAACTACAACCAAAGGATTTAATACATCTGTAAGGAAGATTGCTCCAAATTCCAATAGAATAAAGGACATCTTCATAATTATCCAAACTAAATGAATATGTTCAAAAATAGGTTCCATACACCCCTAGAATCATCCCACTTACCATTGCAAGATAATAAATTGAAAATAGAAAATATAAGAGTAATTTATGAAGAGTCAATACAATAAAGACAACGAGATCAAATTTTTTGTCCACCAAATGAAATTCAAATCCTCCTTATAGATTCTTCCTTGATCACAAAAATGAATAAGTAGAAAGTATGAAGAAACAATCTACTCAAAACAATAATTTCCTCCAGTAAATTGGCTTTCAAATCCTCCTTATATATTCTTCCTTGATCACAAAAATAAATAAGTAGAAAGTATGATGAAACAATCTACTCGAGACAATAATTTCCTCCACTAAATTAGCTTTCAAATCCTCCTTATGCAATCCTACAATTATAAAAAAAATAAGTTGAAAGTTTGTTATATTAGTTGCTAGATTATATTATTTATTCCTTCTGCTACAAAATAGAGGTTATCATTATTCAACATGCATTCACATAAAAGAGTGTTTGTATCAAAAGCATTTTTCCATGGAAGAATTAGCCTTTACAATCAAATTAAAATATTAAACCTATTAAGCAAGAGATTGTGGGTTCAAGTCCCACCATGGTCATTAGAATGTGAACACAATTTAAACTAAGTTAAAAATATAAAAATCAACAATTAAACCTATACAAAAACAAGTTAAAATCATAATCTAATTTCACCTAAGATTAAGCACAATGCAAATTTGAAACAATAAAGAAGACAATGTTCCAAATTCTATTATTGTAAGTGATTTTTTTCATTGGATGACATGTAATTGCTCAAAAATTTGCAAAATGTACCTATTAGAGGCGATTCATTATTTATATAGGATAATTTGCTAATTTATAGATTTTTGGCAAGGAGGATTTGGATTGCTAGGATTCAACAACAAGATCTACAATGGAGATTGAATGATAATACTTTTCTAAGATCAAAGAAAAATGAAGGGTTTGATTTTAATTTGTTTAAGATGAACGATTAAGTTGCATTTACTAAAGATAATATTTTTTGCAAACCATAAACGTTTATTTAAAAACTAGGAGGGAAATGCATTTTATTTTATGATGATGTGGAATGGTAGGATAATAAAATAATAAATTTATTTAATTAATTGATAATTATGATGTGACAATTAAATTAATTAATTAATAAAAATATGTAATTATTTAACTGGTTAATAATACATGGTATAGAAATAAAACCAATTAAATAATACATTAGTTATAGATATGAGATGAAAACTATGTTAATTAATTAATGAAATTATTTTGATCAACTTAGTGATGATTTAATTAGTTAGGGACATGAGACAAGAATTGTGGTAATTAAATAATGATGATGTAGTGAATATATTGACTTAATTAAATAAATATAATTTATTTAATTCATTTGGCGATGAAAATAACATGGATACTATTGAATATGATATTTGAAATTGACATTAGACACAAAGATTGGAAGGGGTCGTGAATAGGTAATTTTTAGGTGTTTATAATAGTATTGTATTTTATGTGGTACCACTAGTACTTGCCAAGACAATCAAAATATCTGATGTAAAGTGATTCTAGGATAAGAGCATGAGTAATTTTGAAAAGTGCCACTGCTAGAAGTGAGTGATTTTGGATGACAATGAGTGATAATGTATGATAATTAGCACGGTTCTCTGTGATGGATAATGACCTAGGAGTAATGCCCATTTATACTCAACCTAGGCACACAATTTGAAAGTTTTGGTGCTAGAGTCTCCATGTAATGTCCAATTTAAACTTTAAACTTAGTCAACTTGACTAAAGGTAAATTTTAAATTGTGAACATGAGGATCAAATCTATGACATGAAACCAACCTTAATTATTTATGTTTGCAATTTGACCCAAGAATAAAAAATCAATAATCTAAATATTAAAAATTATTTGAACAAGAGTTAAGTTTTTTTCCTAAAAATTAACTAAAAATCAAAACTCACAAAAACATAAATCAATAAAAATCATATCCATATATTTGAGACACCCATACAGAATAATATAAAACAAAAAATACAAAATAGTGGGATAGTTGGTTTAGGGCTTTGGGCTCGTCCCATGTAGGTCTCAAGAACGATTCTCTCTGCCCGAATTTACCTAGTTATAGATCTGTTTGAACCCAGTCTACAGCCTGGAGGGATTATAAAGAGGGGCTTGCCCTATTAAAAAGCTAAGCTCCGGCTCACCCCATCAAAGAACTAAGCTGCCTCCCCCACTATTAACCAAACAAAAAACCAAAAAACAAAAAACTACCCTTTCAACCCATCTCATTTTTATTTTTAAATAATTGATCATCATAACCTCTCATCCTATACCATCTCAAACGTATGCTGTCTTTTTCCACCAATTGACTGTAAAAGTGACAAGCGCTAAGCTTAGGATGGCTTTATCCTTCTCTGAGAAAGCCCAACCTCTAATAGAAGAGACAGTCGACCAATCAGTAAAGCAACCATGGTTGCCACATACCCTTGGGGTCTTCAACCATGCCATTGCCTCCCATTAGATTAGGACTTTTTTCTGTGTAACAAAAGTATTCAAATAGATCTGAAACACAGCAAATCAGGCTTATAGCACCAAACGGTATACCTCCAGTTTTATCCTCAGCCACTTCTTGTTGCACGTAACTTTAAGAATCTTACCAACGCATGAACATCTCAGGGACCGATCAATAGAAACAATTTAGGCTTAATCTGTCTATTCAAACGTGGCAATGACATGACTCATTTTTTAGGTTGATCACGGATACAATATAGACGCAGCTGTCATGACAGCATGCTGCAACAGTCCAAGGAAGATTGAACTGATTTAGGATTTCGATTTTGGCATATAAATAGACCTAGGTTCACATAAAAGAGAATTGCAAATACCCACAACCCAGCATTTATTTCTGTTTTGTGTTTCTTGCCTTCAAGAAAATGGCAGATTGTGAGCTTTCAATGAGGTTGGATCGTGCAAAGCCATTCCTGAGAGGGCAATATGATCAGATCGATCCATTACTGCCTAAATTTAGGTCTGTACTGTTAGAAGTAGGAGCCTCAGAGTGCTGGCACAAGCATGGCAATTTTTTTGAACATCTCATGGATGTTTATAGAATTCTGAAGCTATGGAATGCTCCTGATTCTATTGCCAGGTGTGGTCTATTTCATTCTGCTTATTCCAATTCTTATGTTAATCTTGCAATTTTTGAGCCCAATGTTGACAGGCAGAAAGTGAAAGACCTTATTGGGGATGAAGCAGAAGAGCTTGTGCACATGTTCTGTATTGTTCCCAGGCAGCCTCTTATTCATGACAATCTGCTGTTTCAATTTTCTGATGAGGACTTAGTTTCTGCACTGAAGGAATCAGAGAAAACAATTCAAGAGGCTGAGGCGGAGGATCTGAAGCTGGAGAAATTGGAATTGGAGGAAAGAAATGAGAATTGGATTGATGAAATCCATGACAAATATGAGATTCTCAAGACTCAATTGGAGGAACAGTTGAATGGGATTTTTCTTCCTAAATGGAGAAGGAAAATTCAGAAAATATTGCCCCCCGAGGGAGTTGCAGTGAAACATATTAGAACAGGGGAGGATATTCAGGTGCCCAGGAGATTGGTTGCAATCTTTTTATTCATGACCATGGCAGATTTTATAGACCAGCTGTTTAGTTTCCAGGATAATTTGTTTGATAACAGTAACGGGAAGCTTGAGTGGTCAGGAAACAATTGGACTGCTCTGTGGCCAGGAGATGGCAAGCCAGGGCTATGGATGAATTCTATTTCCAGAATGGGTGCTCTTTATAATTTGATTGTAAGGGAGGAGAAGCTCTTTCAAAGAGAAGATCAGAGAAAGAAGGGAAAGGTCAATGGAGAGAAGCTTAGCAACAGGGGTTTTGAAGAAATAGAGCTTGTGATCCCCCGTGTTTGATCACTGCAGGGCTGTGTTATCTCCAACAGATCATATCACTGCAAGAGAATTGTATTGGGAAGCTGTTTGTATGGATCCTGCAGAAAAAGCTCATGAAAAAGCCCAACCACTTCTTGCAAAATCTTGTAAGCTCAATCCTTTTGTAGGAGAACCCCATGTTGTTCTAGCTCACACATATCTTTCCCAAGGCAAGTATGAGGAGGCAGAGGAGGAGGCAGAGTGTGCATTGAAGCTCATGTTAGAGTGGGGTACAAATTGGGACAAGAGGATGTCATGGGAAGGTTGGGTTGCATGGACAAGAGTGTTGGTCATGAATGCAAAGGAAAAGTCCTGGCCTCAGACCGCCTGGGGAATTGTCAACTTGGGTCTTGTAAAGTAAAAGTTAGCTTTCAACTTCTCAAGACTCTTGCTGGTTTGGCTAGACCCAATATCTATAGCTATTATTATGAACTGTAATTATATCTGATGTTTTATGTTCTGTACTGCTCTCTGACTGAGGGATGCTGTCTATACCCTATGTAAGAGCATACTAAGTATATGGCAGATTTCTACTATTCTATGAGGATGTCATCTCTGCTCCACTTAGTATATGCAATTTCTCTAAATTTATATTGCAGGAACTCAAACTGTCTGTAACCATGCCACTACACGATTTGCTTGTCTGAATTGAAAGATATAATGATTTTCTTTTATATAAATGATTGCAGCAGTTTCCTCTATACTACTAATTGCAAGGATTGCTGAGAAAAATCTGTTTTTCTGTTCAATTTCAGATTTGTCAAGACAAAGTTCTGCTCAAAATTAAGACTTAAACTTGTTGGGTAAAATTCAATCTTCAGCTTGTTCGTCTTGGTTTGTTTGGTTAAATTATGTATGTGGTGTTGACTTACAGGCTTTGATCATCCAGGACAGCAACTGTTTATTTATTTTGCTTACATGACTTCAGAATTTCTAGGTTAGATTATGATGCTATGATATTCCTTTTTTAATGGGGAATAAAGATTATTAAAAACAGATCTCTATTATCTGTAAATGTTTGGAAAATTTTATTTAACATTTAGCTGTAATTTATGACAATATCAAGGTTGCTGTGAATTTACCACGGATAAGCCACGCGAAGCATATTTGGGACAGAAGGGCCCGAATACCCAGGCCCCGGGGCCATTTCTTCCCAATCCGGGCCCAATCTGGGGCCTCGGCCGGCCATGAAATGCACTCAACCTTTATAACCGCATCTCCCTTTCCCCGGAAGGAGGAGGGGAAGGGAGAGACTAGGGACTCGACCTCTATATGGTCTTGATCGGCGAGGGAACAGCTACGGATGATTGCCTTGCCTTGATTGGAGAGGGAGGAGCGAGAGGAGTGAAACAACTATGTCTTCTTCATCGGCCAATAATCCTTATGGTTTAGGCTAGGCACTCAACTAGCTTCTCCTTCCCGAGGAGTATATCATTCTTTACTGAATTATATATATATAAACAATCAATTTTATTTTTTAAGAGGGGCCGAGTTTGATTAAGATAAGTTGGTTTTGAAAGGATCTTAAATCTTATACATCAAATAGAACAACTCAAAGTGTACACAAGTTTCTAAATAGGATATAAACAATACAATTGTAGTGAAGCTACCAAGCAAGATCTAACACAATTGCAACCAAGTTGCTAAGCACAAAACAATACCCAAGGATCCAACCTAAACAATCCCACACCCTACCTTGTTCAACCTCACACCCTTAGCTCTATTGTGTGATTGGGAGACAAACTTGGGAAGACCTTTTTTCCACCTATGTACAATTGTATATGAAATGTTATCTTCTAAGTCCTTAAACCTAGGAAAAGGGGTTGAGGAGGGGCTCAAAGGGCTCATCTATGAGCACACTACAAACAAAGGAACATCTAGCAATAGATGCTAATCGGTGATCAACCACTTCAAGGGCAGACAAATATCATGTTGAAGCTAAGAGTATAATGAGAGTAGTGGAAATGAGAAGTTGAGAAACTAGATCAAGAGTTGGGTGTGACTCACTAATAAGAGTTGGATGAGCCATAGGATCAAGAATCATTAGAGTTCTGCCAACCACATGATAACCCCCCTTAAAAATGTGACTCATTGCAAGGGGAATAGAAAGAGAAGACTCATAATCCGGAGAGGAATAATTAACCAAAGAGTCAAACATGTTAATAGTCAAGTGAGCATTGTTGGCATTCCTCCACCATGTAGTTGTGCCCCTTATGTTGAGAGATCAAACAATCTGAAGCCAAGTGGCCAATGACAGAGTATCATTTACATTTGAAGGGGAAACCCTCATACTCAAGCGATTGAATCCAAGGCCTATCCATCACCATCAAAACAATATCCTCATGAAGAGCCTTAGAGAAATCTTTGTCCACCAAAATACAAGCAAATATAGCATGATCCATGAAGGAAGTAGTAAAGTTAACCTTAAAAAAGCAATCAATTGCATTGCCAATGGCCTCATAGTAGGAATCTTCCTAGAACTAGAGAGTAAGATTCATTAGCCTAACCCAAACTAGTCTCATATTGAGAGGTTCATAAAAGGGGTTGAGAGAGATAGACCAAGGCTTGATTGATAGATACTTCACTCCTCACATCTATAACTATCATCAAGGACCAAATCCCTATCCTTTGAAGAGGTAAAATCCGCTACGAAGAAGCCCCTAACATTTAAAAAAAAAACTTGATCTTGCCATCATTGAGAGGCTTCCAAGATTCTAGAACCTAGTTGTGTAAAACCGGGAAGATAAGGCCATAAATTGTTAAATCTACATACCAAGCCATTGCAAAGATAAAAATCTTCATTTCAATCATGTTCTATCCACAAACCATGACAAGGGAAGATTGTGAACAAAGAAGGGGTTGAATTTTATCTCACAAAGAAGGGTAGGTAGGAACCCTTAAAGTAAAAATGTTCATGTAAGATTGTGGGTAATCACAACCTAATCTTGAAACAACAAAATAAGCCTTTGCATCACCTACAAAATTATGGCTAGGAGAAACTATAATAAATTGTACACATTCTTGCAAGGATCCAACACCATTATCAACCCCAAAAACAAAACCACCACCACTTAGAGAAGGCATTCAAAATTCAAACAAACCAATGTCATCACCATACTAGAGAACTTGCCATTGACAAGGAGAAATAAAAATGATGCAGGATTCCAGAGAGAAGAGTCCATGACCAAGGAAGACACGACCACAAGTCCTATACCATCGCCAATGCAATCAAAAAAGTAATTTGAAACAAGAGCTAAGGCTTTTGGAGGAGTCAAGAGAAATATTTTTTTTACTGTAATTGCAAAGCAGAGAGAGAATTTATATCCTGAATTTTAAATATATTTTTAATATAATATTGTAAAACAAAATTATGTATAATATAGAATGTATTATATTTATATATTTTAAGTGTTATATTATGTTACAATATTATATATTTAGACCAATAAGATTATATATATTTTATTTAATTATATTTATTCTATATAAATAAATAATTATTTTGTTATTATATTATATTTTATGTAATTTATTAAATATAATAATATTATAATGGATAGTTAATAGTTGTATAATTTTTTTATTAAGTTATAAATTTATATAATATAATTTTTTTTGTTATTATATATTATGTTTTATATAACATATATTTTTCTTTTATGAATAAGCCTATTTAATTTTTTAAATTAACTACAATGATAATAATGGGTAAGTGCATAAATATGGATGACCAAAAGGGGGTCTTATGTAGCAACTTTTTTTCTAAAATCAAGAAAAAATGATATTGGATGAGACATTGAAGATAATTACACTCAAAATTTGAAGATTGGACAAGAACAAGAGTCAGAATGCTATGAATCTACTTTCTAAAATATAGATTTTTAAATGGTGGAGATTAAGGGGTTCAAATAGGGGGAGTACACAAAGTTCTCTTATTTTTGTCAAAAAAACATAATGTCTAATGTGTTCCCCCTAAAATGTTAATTTTTTTTAAGTATTTCCAAAATAACTTTAGTGAAAAGTTAGTTAACACCATGTAGTTTATGCTTGATTTTTCAACGAATATATGATGTTTTACTAGTTTTCAAAGTGGACACATCCTAAAAAAATGAGCATGCTTCCTCCTAATTTTTTTAGAAACTAATCAATTTTTTTAATGTATGTAAAATATAATCTAGTTCCTAAAAATGTAATTTGTTTCAAACTTTGATGAATGGGTAAATAATGAAACCAAAGATACCAAACATAGGTTTTTGAAAAAAATGGATACACTAGCAAAATTAATTAAAGATCAAAATCTTAACATATTTGAAATGTAAAAAAAATGCATGGTTATAAAGCTAAGAGAGAGCTCGATGTTATTTTGATATTTTTTAACTCAACATTGAAAGACATGCAAACTTGATGGAGAGCACACTCAATATTTAATTTATTTTTTATAATTTACAAAAAACACGCCTTTATCTTCATCACTACCTCTATCTTCTTCTCTCCCTCTCTCCCTCTTCCTAGACCTCTATACTTATATCTCGATTTTCCTTTCTAACTCTCTCTGCATATTTCTCCTCCTATCTCTCCCTCTCTTTATCTTTATTTCCTTATCTTTCCATATCTCTCTAGCCTCATAGATCTTTCTTTCTCTCTCTCCCTCTTTAGATATATCTCTGACTCCCTCCATCTCTATCTCTACCTCTCCCTCCTATTCCAATATCCCCCCCTCTCTCTCTCCTCATATCTATCCCCTTCTCTTTCTATTTACCTCTCCCTCCCTCCATATCTCCCCACCATCCCTCCCTCCTTTCCCCCTTCCCTATCTCCCCCTCGCCCCTCCCTATCTCTACCTCTCTCTCTCACTCCTCATATTTCCCTATGATCTTTCTATCCTCTCTCCATCTCTCTATCACTTTGTCTCTCCATCTCCATGTGTATATCTCTATACCTCTCTCCCCCTCTCTCTCCATCTCTACTTTTCAAGATCTCTCTCTTCCCATATTTCCCTATGATCTCTCCCTCCCCTTTCCCTCTCTCTATCTCTATCTCTCTCTTTATTTTTCTATCTCTAGACTTATCTTTCCCCCCCTCTCTATCCCACTCTCCATCTCTATTTATCTATCTATAGACCTATCTCTCTCTTCCTACATTTCTCGATGATTTCTCCCTCTCTCCATCTCTAGACCTATCTCTCTCTCTCTTCCCATATTTTCCTATGATCTCTCCCTCCTCTCTCCCTCTCTCCATCTCTATTTATTTATCTCTAGACCTATCTATCCCTCCTCTCTCTTTCTCTTCTCATATTTCCCTCTATCTCTCCCTCTTTCTCTTCCTCTTTTTATCTCTCTTTCTCTCCATATCTATTTGTCTATCTCACCTTTATTTATGTATCTCTCTCCCTTTCTCCACCTCTTTCTCTCTATCTCCCCCCCCTCTCTCTCATTCTATCTTGCCCTATATATCTCTCTCACACTATCTTGTCCTCTATTTATCTCCCTATTCATCTCTACCATCATGTCTCCCTATTTATAAGTTTCTCTCTCATTCTCTTCCCCCTTCTATCTCTCCCTCTTTCAATCCCTTCTTGTCCCTCTCCTTCTCTCCCTATTGGGATACTCAAAGTAGTTATAATGCTCTCGTATTTGCTGGAATTCCAAAAAATGGTAAAAAGACATGTGGATCCCATGATTTTGAACCCACATGCTCTATTTTTTTCCTACAATATGTGATTTATCTCACACAAAGCACACATTTGATGATGTTGAAAAAATATCAATCTAATTGGTTGACAATTCCACCATTTTTTCTTGTTTTTTCAACATAGAAGAACCAAATTGTGTATTTTTTACATTGAATTTGATAGTATGAACTAATTATATAAATTTCATGTTTTGAAAATTTGAAATGATAATTATAATGTTTTGTGTTTTAGTTTGATAACATACAATATATTTTTCATATGTTGTACTGGTCTTATTAGTTTGATATAGAATTGAACATCATAAGAAGGAAGTTGGCAAAAACCTCAAATTTTGGAGGATTGTGAACCTAAGAATGAACTAGGTAACACCATGCAATTAAGAAATCAAATCCCATAGTTCAAGGTATATTTTCTTTGCCTTTGTCCCTTATTTTCATGCCCCCTTCTAATCATAGTTCATGTGCAACATATCCTAGTGCTAATTCACTTCATTGTTGCTCAATTATTAACCCTTCCATGGTTCATATCCCTTCTCTTCCCAATAAATTTGATGCTATCAATAATTTCATTAATTCTCATGGATTTTTCATCATTACACTTACTTATCCAAGTTAATATTGATAAACAACATAAAATAAATATCTTTTGAAAAAAATGGAATTCTTATGCTATTCTATAATTTTGTAAATCACAAGTAAACCTCCAATCCCTACATCCCTTCAAGTTGTGGAACTTCAAATTTTGTGAGAAAACTTATAGCTTGTAAAATATAAACCTATCTCTAATTCTTGCAAGTTTGCAACTTGTGAAACAAACTTTAGAGTTCAAGAGCAACTTTTTAGCCTACAAATTCCAAGCTTTCTCTAATCCCCATAAGTCTCCAACCTTAGCCTATATAATTTTAATCTCTAGAGTATATTTTAACACCTAAAAGTTTCAAGCCTTCCTATGACCTCTAAAATTCAACAATAACCTTACTTGTAGAACTTTAAAATTCTAGATTAGGTTTACACCTCTAGAAACTACAAGCCTATCTTCAATGCCTATGAGTTTACATAATAATGCCGATAGAACTTCAAAACTCTAGAGAAATTTTGTGCCCCTAAATATTGAAATATTTCAATATTTCAGGTAGTCTACATTAACTGACTAAACAAAAGATGGATATGAATACAATTAAGTGGTGGCCTCCCTCCCCAGGCTTTTGTAAGTTAAACTTTGATGGCACGTCAAGGGGTAATCTGAGACTATTAGGGACAGGACTATGTATCTAAGATTGTAAAGGCTCACTAATAGGTGCAAAGTTAATTCATATCTCCAATGGAACAAATAATATAGCAGAGGCTCAAAGCATTACTTCATGGTTTAAATTTAGCAATGAAGCTCAGGGTACAAAGAATTCATATAGAAGGTGACTCTCTCATTATTGTAAATGCATGCAAAGAAAAGAAAGTACAAAATTGGTAAATTAAATAAATCCTAAAGAAGGTTTGGTTATAGTTAAACAATTTTCAAGCAATTTATTTTTCTCATACCTACTGAGAAGGTAATAAACTAGCTAATCACCTTGCAAAAATGGATTGTGATTAACAAGTGGTGGAAACATCAGATGTTAGTCATCTTATTAATGATTTTTCTCAACTGGAAAAAATTGTAGCTTTTGAAAAAGTGTGCTAAAGGTGTCAAAGCTCACAGTTTGAAGGCTATAAGATGCCCAAGGATAGTGGACAATGTGAACATCTTCAAATTATGGTGGTTTAGCTACCAAATACAAGATGCAATAAAAAATAGTAAGTATTTGACTAAGGAGTTAGTTGTTTTGTGCTAAGTTCGTAAGGTATCAGACTTCAGACTTCACACATACCCCTTACCGCATGCATAAAGGAAAGGAAGCTAAAATTGAGCTAAGTCTGAAAGGATTTAGACATTGAGCTTCAAGTTGTTGGCTTGCCTTTGCCTTTATGTTTGAAGTATGGAATATGGTGAAGTCTCAATCCCCGACATCTAAATAGCATCAGGCTTCGAAGATTGGAGCTAAGGCTTTCGCCTTAATAAGAATAGTAAATATTCAGAAAGATGAAAATTTGAAGGTTGATTCTTAAAAGGTTCGGGCATTAGAGATCAGAGCTAAGGAGTTCTCCTTAACAAGAATGGTAAGTATGCAGAAATATGAAATTTTGAAGGTCAATGCCCAAACCTTTCAGGAATTGGAGATCAGAGTTAAGGTTTTTTCCTTATCAAGAATACTAAGTATGTGGAGTGATGAAAGCTTGAAGGCCGACATCTGAAAGGAAAAGTATGGAGTATGGTGGAGATCTGATCCCCGACATGGTAAGTATGTTGAATGATGAAAGCCCAAAGGCTGACATCTGAAAGGAAAAGTATAGAGTATGATGGAGACCTGACCCTTGATATTGGAAAAGGATCTGGCTTCAAAGATTGGTGTTAAGGCTTTAGCCTTAACAAGAATGGTAAGTATGCAAAATGAAGAATTCCCAAAGGCTACCACTTAAAAGGTGAATGTTGGAGTATGGT
Organism: Sequoiadendron giganteum; assembly: GCA_007115665.2. Taxonomy (NCBI): domain Eukaryota; kingdom Viridiplantae; phylum Streptophyta; class Pinopsida; order Cupressales; family Cupressaceae; genus Sequoiadendron; species Sequoiadendron giganteum. The sequence goes on from CM021108.1 coordinate 538,083,327, forward strand.
GGAGTCCCGATCCCCGACACCTGAGAAGGTGCAGGCTTTGAAGGTCAGAGTTAAGGCTTTCACCTTAACAGGAATGGTAAATATATAGAATGATGAAGGCCCAAAGGCCGACACCCAAAAGGGTTACATATAAAATCTTGTGAAGGATATGTTCGATTCTAGTTAGTTAACCAGTACTGGAATTTTGTAATCAATCATCATTATAATATAATATATAGGCTATATGCCTTTTGCCAAAACAAAGAAGAAATATTTCCTCCAACCTCTTGAAGTCCACAAAAAATCAAATATTAAAATTTAGAACTCTAGAGTAGGTTTTCACACCTACAAATGATAAGATTGCATCTAACCTTCACAAGGTTGCAAGAACCCTACATACAAAAATTTTAAATTATAAAGGAGGTTTGCATTTTTGTAAACTAAATTATTTCCTTTTATGGTGATTCAACATCACCCAACCATGTGAATCTTTTGAGACACCCCTTTGAAATAGGAGGTAACTAATTGGTAGTTTGACAACAAAAAACAAATTAAGATGGTTGAGGACACAAATACTAAACATATATTATAAATATATTTTTCAAGAATCTACCTTACATGAGGGATGCACAATTAAAAAATAACGTATAAACATGCCAATTACATCAATACAAGGAATACTACACATGCACACATGAGGGTATTCCCATAATATAATTTTATAAATATATTAATCACATAATACATGGAACACCAAGTAAGTCGACATGAGGTCCTTCCAACACCATTAATACATACTCATGGGATATCAAAAAATAATACAATATATATGAGAGTAGGAAGAACATGCCAATTGTATGTAACTATGGAATCACACACACATTGGATTTGTAATCCAATTTACAAGGAAAGAGGATATGGTTATTAGAGGATATATAAATGGAATGTCACCATAGTTATAGAGAACCATATGGATGTTGAGGATTACACCTCCATACCATTGGGATTCTCAACAATAATGGTAGATTGGTCCAATTTCCTTTTTGATACTTCCAAATATCTACTTGGGCATTTATAAAAGTCTCTTGGATAGCTCTTTTTAATGTTTTAATTATGTAACTACCACTCATTTTGATTAATTATTACCTTAATCTCTCATTGCCTCATCATATCTTGCCATACAAGTGAATAGGTGTGAGAGTCCACTCCATCCTAACCTAGAGTTCTCAAGTGAGTGGTATCGATCATATTTTTCAAGAAGTGTTGAGAAATGTTTATATTTTCTCATTATTTGAATGATTGTGGTTAGATGCTTTATCATACCATGACTTAACTAATATCCATATCTTTACTCATGACTAAATATATAATACATCATCTTGCCAAGTAAATGACCAAAGACTCAAATATGAGAGGAGTATGAAGCTGAGAATGTAAAGAAAATGGGATGAATTCAAAGCTACTTCATGAAAGTAAGAAATTGAACATGATAAAAGAGGATATATCATATTTTCTAAATGAAGATAAATATGAAGCATCCACTCAAGGAATGAAAGAGAATAATTTAGATAAATATATACAATGAATGAAAAATCTACGTGTAATAAGGAAATTGAATCTTAGTGTTGAAGCTACATCATCTTTCCCATCTGAAGATGTTATTGAACAAATTCTCCATTCACCTATTGAAAACATAATATGCTCAAAATAGTGAAAACACAATAAACACTCAAAAATATTGAAAACACAATAAGCATTCCAAATATTGAGGTGAGTTTACCATTGAGAACCACCCCCTAAAATTTTGCATGGAAAACATATATTTTTTATTGAAATTGATGAGAATATTTTAAAATCAATGGTTGGTAAGATTCTCAAATGTACTTGTCGAGGAAATGTGAATAAAATATGGAATTATTTTTTGAAAACTTAAATTGAACATGAATATGTCAATTTTTGTTTGATATGATGAGAAATATTAAGTTTAGACCCATAATGAAGATACTTGGCCTAAGAACATCCTATACTAATAGTGAAAAAAATATTTTACAAAAAACTAATGAATGCATATGAAAGTGTTGGTTCAACCTCACACACCAAATACAATAATGTTACACAATTTGTAATTACATCAATAATAATAAGCAATCAAAATAAGAAAGCTTACCTAATAAGGAAAACAAGGCAAACACTAAAAATAAGTAGAAAAACATGTATAAAAGTTGTTGGGAGGTTTGAAAGAGTTGAGGGCCTAAATAGAAATGAGCTATGGCAATTTTCTAGCAGACACCCATGGAATGATAAAGTTATAGTTGAATCCTTGAGACCCCTAATTGAATAATTTTTAAAAAATAAAACAAGAGTATCACCTAATCAAAGAGATGTTGTAAAAATGAGAATTGGATGTCAAAATCATTAGCCACATCTAAAGAATTTTTGGATATGACTTAAGCACAAGTTTTCTTCAAATTTGTAGAGATGTATCCTCATATTAAAAATAATAAAAAGTATTTTGAAATAGAAAAACCATTTATGTAAAAATAAATCACACACACACACACATAACTTGTTGTAGAGATCATCGATTTTTCTAATTGTCATGATGTTTATCAAAATGTGTAGGTTTAAATATTAATGAGATTTTTATAGAGTGCATGATAAAGGCTCCACCTAGATCTTCAATAGATTTTATTTTGAGCATTTTATGTGAAAGAGTGGATAGAAAATTATTTTACAAGAAATCATGTTTGAATGGAACATGTGATAGTTGTGGTGGCTTGTAGTGTTTGAAAAATTATGTACATATGGTGAATACACACACAATTGGAAATGAACAAGTAAGTTTAAAAAAAAATAGTAAAGAGGCAAAAGAGTGTGAATTGGTGAGTGAAAATATAATAGTATATAAATTTATGTCTATTTTTCAAGAGAATATAGTGCATGAGTATGCAAGTCATATAACCATAAATCTTGATGGTCAAAATTACAATTCAAGTTATGCAACAACACATTTTCACTTGGTACCATTATTTTAATTACAGAATCTGTAGAGAATCATAAACTATAACCACAAAATGAGGTTCAATGACAACACTACAAATCAACCTAGTTTTCTATATTCATGCATATAATGTTCATTAATTCCCTTGATAGTATAGAGGAATATATGAAGATCTTAAGGGAGTATAATTTTTATATTAGTGTTGATTGTACATACTTTACAAAGTTTTTGCAAGGTTACTTTTAAAATTTCTATGATAATTTGACTAGCATGAATATCACATTTGGTCAACATATCATATAATTGTGAATCACAATTCAATAATTATTAGACATTCTATTAGTTTAGTAGGATGCTTAAGATGATGGGTATTCAACATATATGGAATTTCTCAAAGGTCAAACATGAGAAGGGAGAACGTGATGGTGAAGGAGCATGTATTAAAAGATCCTTAGCATGAGACAATTTGAAGTAAAAATACAATGCAAAGATAACATGTGACATCTATCATTGAATGGTGCAATGCTTCAATGGGTCTAGGTAATGAAGTGATGCAGGAGCATCTAGATCCATATGAAATCTTGCATCACCCAAAAATAGTTTATTTTCTTTTAATTTTGGTTAGTTTTGGATTTCGTAGCATCTCACTATATCAAGAAGCCTCAATTTAATTCAAATTTAGAAATTGAATATTTTTCTTGATCTGGGTTATTACTCTTATAGGTAGTTTCATGAAAATAATTAATTATAAAAATCCACGAGGGATGGAATCAAATACTTTTACAAACTTTTTTCATGGTCAAATTCTTTACCAATTGGTAGAATTCAAAATTAGATTTTTTTCCTAAAGAAACAATTGTTTCAAGATATTTTCAAAAGATATTAGGGGAGCTTTATGAGGTCATTCCATGCATCTTGATTCATTTTCAAGTGATTTTGAGCATTTGATAAAAAGTTATGGAAAAAGTCACATTTTAGACCATTGATGTAATTCAAGGCTCTTAAAAATGCAATTTGAAAGGTAGAATTGTTGTTTGGTGGTAATCATTTTATCATTCCCAATTTAGATAAACATAATTAAATTAGAGTATTAATATTTTGGTTGTTTCAATTCCCTTATGGTTACCGAAAAAATGTCCATTTTAGAAGACAATATCCATTTAAAGGTTTGTAATAACCTCTTGATGCATTAAAACATTTGAGGCACCTCATTTAAAGAAAAATAAATTTAAAAATGTAGCAAACATTTAAAGATCATTGGAAGAAATAGGCCCTCTTAAATGATATTTATTTATAATAGAAGGAGAGGGGGACATAATAATTAAGGGATAAAAATGAATGGAAATAAATGTGGCACTATTTTTGGGACGTAAACAATAATTTAATTGTAATTTTGTAGGAAAAGGAGAATAGAGGTTATATGGAAATGATGGAAGGAAGAAAGAGAGGGGAGAGTGGAGAATTGCAACTATTTAATACCAACTAAATATTTGTTAGAACAACAAAAAAAATTGAGGGGAGGTAAAGTGTTTGTTGAATATCCAAGATACTGAGAGGGGTGAATTAGTATCTTCTTTAACTTATTGAACAAATACCATCCAATTAATCCAATGCATATGATAGATAAGATAAGTAGAAGCGTTAACAAAACATGAAGACACACAACACATGAACACCAAGATTTTTACATGGAAAACACAGGATGGGAAAAACCACGATGAGGATTAACTCACAATATAGTATAACTGGTTATAAGATATTATAAAAGGTGGCTCACTACTAGGACTCACTGTCCAAAAGAGAGGCTCATTGCCTACAAGTGATATAGTAACAAAATGGCTTACAACCAAAAGATGAATTGATGAAAGTACACCTCAGAGTGTTGATTCAGTTCCTTTGAAGCTCAAGAAATCCGCATGCCAGCAGATCAATATTCGCTTCTTTCGCATCCACACACAATCCACCAACACTCGCATACATAAAAACTCATACATCTCAATCTCTAAACAATCATGTATATATATGTCTATCTTTTTCACAAGAATCACTTTGGTCGGCTTCAGATAAGTGCAAAACTTATCAAAAAAAATTTAAGCGTGTAACATGATACACCATGTCGGCATGGATCAGTCAAACAAAATTTAATCCATTACAACTTCAACCGCTTATTAGGTCAGCTAGAGATAGACCTAATAATAAAAATGTAAACAACAAAATGATGCCGGTGACAAACATGAGAACCTGTATCCACGAGATCCTCTCCATGCATGATTTTATCGACCAAAAATCATTTCCCAAGATTTGGAGTAACAATTATCATCGAAGGGGAAATTTGGACCAAAATACCAGAGAACTAATCTACAATACCGATTCAGAATACCAGATCAACATGACTTGAACTTGTAGTTGCAACTCATATATCATGGTGACATCAATGACAACAAAAGCTATATCAAGAGATATGCTCTTCTTCATTATTCGAACAAGGGGATTCATTCTTCCAACAAACTCCCCCTTTTACATTGATGACAACATGTGCGAAAAGAATTTACAGACTTCCTATGTATAGAGGATACTCCATTTCTCTTCCTCTCTCCCCCTTTGACATCAAGGACAAAGGGCAACCCAAAAAAAATATGAACATAAATATGTACACATGTTCTGGAATGTATAGAGAATCAAAATACTAAACTCTCCCTAAGGAGATTAACCCAAACAATGTGAAAACCAAAAAAGCTTTACCCGAAGGAGGGAGCACTTTGAAGTTCTTGAAGAATGCCTTGCTAGGCAACTTTACCACTCTCCCAACTTCTCCGGAGTATCTGGGGTTAGATTGATCTTATCCAATTTCTCAGCATTAGCCAAAGCATTGGCTACCAGAGTGTACTCCATCCTTACACTGTCACCAAGCAGACAAATTTTTTTGATTATTTTCTTCTTCTGTAACATGGATTTTTTTTCTTTATGCGTAGAGATGGAATTCCAAGTTTATATGTCTTTATCCATGGATACATTGTAAGTACAGGAAACAACTGTCAACTGGGACTGAATGGAGTCCATAAGATATTTTATACTTTGTGTGGCATTAGGCCATCTTATGCAATAAGAAAATACATAATTTGCTTCAGATTCATAGGCCTTTACAGATTCAAGGCTCTTTTCTACATTAGTATGTGCCAAAGCACACTTGTCATGGAGGACCAATAACCTTTTCTCAACCAATTTTTCTTCAACATCCTATTTTTTTTTCTCACCTAGTCCGGTGGCATACTCCTTGAAGGAGTCCAAAAGAAGTTTCAGGTTCTCAACCAGAGTGAGAGATGTGTCCACTAACATATTAGGGGTGACATCCTACAAAGCCTTAATGGCATATTCAATGAGCTCAGTTCCCTTCTGGTGTATTTCCAAGATTTCTCTTCTGTTGTATGCATGAAATACATCACCTAACACCATTTTATGCATAGGAGAAATCTTGTCCAAGTCTACATATCCTTGATTCATGGGAAGTTGTAGGAGTTCCGGAGGAATTACCAACTGGAATCTGATCTGCTTAGATAGCATGCCCTTCAAGATATCATCACCGAAGGAGGACTCGTCGGTGGATTTTTGTGATTCCACAACCTGCTGTGATCCTTCTTCATTCTTTCCAGCAAGTTCACTTGATTTCTTATTTCTCTCTTCTTCCTCAACTTTCTCTTCCTCTGGTTTCTTTTCTTCCATCTTTTATTCTTCTGTCTTTTCCTCTTCTATCTTTTCCTCTTCCTTTTCTTCTTCCTTTTCATCTTCCTTTTCATCTTCTCTCATTTCTTCTTTTGCTTTATCTCTTTCCTCTTCAAAGTGTCTCAGAGGGGTGGCATCATGAATCTCTTCTTCAAAATTTTCTTCAACTTGTCTTTCACTCTCTGGAACCTCATTAGCAACATTAACTTCTGGTAGAACATCTGTACTACTTGTTCCTAGAGGGATATTTGTATCATTCTTTTCCAGAGGTACATTTTCATCAGCAGTACCGAAAGGAGAATCTTCCTTATCTTCTTCTTCTTCTTCCCCTGATTTAGGTGCCATACCGGATGCACCAATCATACCATACTTCTCAGCTATACTTCTGATAGTATTTATTGTTTCCTTCCTTATCTTCTTGATTTCCTTCTTGTCTTTGGTCATTAGAGTATTAACTCTCTTCTTCATTCAAAACATGTTAGCAAAAATCTTCTTCAGGGTTTCCAGATCACCCAGAGATAGAGAGGATGCAATTTCCTTATATGCCTTAGCCCTTAGTTTTTATTCTATTTCAACGAATTTTTCTCTCCTTTTCATTAATGCTTCCCATAAGTTCTCAGGAACGTCACATTTAATATTGTCCCACTTAACTTCCAAAATAAAAACATATTTAATGATAGCCATCATTACTGTTTTCTTATCTTCTTCACCTACCTGATTATAAATTTCTCCTATGGATTTCAAAATTTTTCCACAATGCAATAAATTATTCACCAAGGCTTCTAGACTAAGAGGGGTACTAGGTCTTACCGAAGAAGCATCCTGGTCCGAAAAGACTTCCTTTTCAACTTTTTCTTTCTTTGCTTCCGCCTCATGATCACTAATGTCATGTTCTTCATCATCCTCCAAGGATGATATGTGACGCCCCGTCATGCAAACCCCAAAGGACAATAGAAATAAAAAATTACCGCACATTTTTTTTTTGAAAGTAGAACAATACATAAGACGAACATGAATATATATTACATATAAGGAAATTATATGATTACAAATACCATAATTACATCCTCTGGGGTACACAAAACAACATCATGAAATCCTAAACTAATACCATAATGATAACGAACAAATCAAGATTACATAAAGGTAGCATACAACCATCCATGATAAAAAAGAAGAAGATACAAATAACATTTTATTAATAGTTCAATATGAAAATTGTGGAGTATATTTCCATAGATACAACACATCAGATAATGGCTACCTCATAAGGTTTACAAAGGTAAAATAATACATTACAGCTATTTCAGGAGTACATTACATCACTTCAGGAGTACATATGCATCCTATCGCACGGAGGAAAAGATACATCAAATACAAGAATATTGCATAATTGAACATGGTACAAAAGAATTAAGGTAGAGTCCTAGATCAACAACATCAACACGAACTCAGACTGGGGACCTAATGGGGTGCATAGCAAATTCCACCCAACCACATGGACCTGAAAGACCACCCCCCATGCTAGGAGTTGACAAGAAAGATCCCCATTCCTCAACCAAAACAGTCAAACAAACCAATTGTAAACCAGACTCCACAACAAGGATAACAACAATATAAGATAACAACCCATAACATTTCCATCACATAGCCACAACAAAATAATGAAAAGTCCAACAAAACCAAATGCCAAAATCATAGATCAACACTAAGTAACCATAAGAGGTGCCAACAACAATAGGATCCAAATCCTACAAATGAAATTGCAATATCAACCAACAATAAATATCAAGGGCACCTTTCATTAACATCAATCAAGTTGTCATGAGGCATGTGTGCAACACTAAAAGATAGAACTTGGAGGCTTCAACAACAAACACCAAGAACCAATCACCTCAACAAAATCAACAATTCAAACAACACTCCCAGAGGTAACCTAACAAGGGAGAATAAATAGGTGTTTTGTGGGAGAGTGTCATCGCATGGCCTTACATGGATTATCCAGACAACCTATCACAAGGTGTCGCCTCCATCTATGGTTATCCTGACTGCCTATCTCAAGGCGCTGCTCCATAGGGTGACTCATGCAAGACCACTTACCTTTCGTGAAGACAAGGCAGTGATCTTATCGACCAGGTCTTCTCATCCCATCCTTAGCTTGTGAAAGCGCTAACAATATGGGTGAGGCACATAATTAATCTTGTTTAATGTTTAACTACCCAAACCCCACTAGCTCATTAATTACATTATCACTTGTTTAGGAAACTCTTCCATGGGTTACCCTAACAACCCCTTTGTGCGTCGCCCCCCATGAAGAGCCACCCTCCCCAACAGTTTTGAAACAAGGCTCACAACAAGGGGTGTACCAAACATAAAAGCCACAAAATGAATGCACGTGCGAGGCATGAACCATCTCGCTCAAAGCCACATCAAATTCAACACCATGGTACAAGGTAACACCCACAAGAACTCAAAATAAAAAATAAGATCAATGAATTACAAAGGTCCAACCATGGAAAATCAATACAATTCAAGTTTCTCCATTGCCTCTAGAAGCCTAAAATATCGAAAATCCACAAACTCCCACTAAGGGTAATTCAAACACTTTGGGTTCCCAACCATCATGAAATAAGACTACAAAAAAGTCATTGCAACAAGTCTCCTCAATCAAACTTAACACAAAAAGAAGACTCACATCGTGGAACCGCAAAATGACTATATATCTTTGATTATCACGAATCGACAAGTGAAGAATAAGAGTGATAATGTCAACACGAGATTTACAAACTCAATCAAAGTTGATATAAACAATTCCATACAAATCAATCACAATCATCACTAAATGACACATTATTCAATTCACGCAAACCTTGTATCACAATATAAATACTCGAAGATTTAGACGCTACTCCTATTTTGGTATCATTACAAACTCACCCATACTCTACTATTCCAACATGAACTGACGAAAAATCACCACCAAAACCAAGCATCTAAAAAGGGTAGACATATCGAAATGAAAACATCAAAACATTTAAATCATCTTCCCAGTTTCATTAAAACATCAAGAGCAATAAGTTCCATGATTATTTAAATCATCAGTACATTTCTCTAATGCTTATAGAGAGATGACTATTAGGAACATTTTTTTTTATAATTCCTTACATTCTATTTGCCTACTCAAAGTAAAACCGTTTTGTTTAAAAAACTCTATTTATTTTACAGTGACCACTAAATCCACTAAATCAACTAACTACTATTAAGTTATATTAACCAAAAAGATAAATACCAAAAGAAGTATTGATACTAATATCTTATCTCTATCTTATCCGCTAATACCCCTTTGAAATGTTCTTTAAGTAATCCACTTAAAAGGGAGAAAGTTAAATAATCAATTACATTTTAATCTCCATCAATTAAAAGTCATTAAAATAATTAAAGAAGTTATAAAAACATATTTCCTAATTATCTCATTACATATCTTATCACACTTAGTTTACTATCACTACAAATCAATAAGCAATATATTCATTCAAAACATCGTTTACATTTTATCTTCTCACTCAAAAGAACATTTAAATTTATTGTTGAAACCATTAAAATATATTATGAAATCCCACTAACTATGTGCTTCATGCAATAATCTTTACTCTTTTAAATAAAATCATAAAGAATACATTTATCTATTTATAAATATATAGACACATTGATATTTAGCAAATTAATCATAAATTTCCCTACACTCAAGTATCCATTTTGAAGACATTCTATTCATTCAGTTTATATTTTATGATTATCCTTAGTATTTAATTATTATTAATTCAATTATAAAACAAACAAATAAATAAATAAATAAATATATATATATAATATCCTTTATTTATTTAAAAAAAGAAGAAGTAAATTTAAGAGTTAAAATTAAGGAATGATTTATGCAAATAAATCTATTTTAAAACTCCTTTTTTTATATATATATTGTTTATTACAATTGATTTACCTCAATAAATTACCCAAAGAAATAAATATTCTCTTTAACGAGAAAACGAAATAAAAATCATTTAACTACAACTTGATCAATTTACTTACTTATTTCACTTAGTTTACATATTCACCTATTTATCTAAAGATTTACCCGCATTCCCTAAATTATTTAAATGTAGTAATTCTTCCCTTTTTCCCAAGTACTGTATTATTTAAATAAATAATGACGTATTAAATATACTCATATAGGCATATACCCCTAGGATTTTCATATTATTTCATGAGATAACAATCCGATTAAAAACTACATTTATACAACATTCTCATTTTATAAAATATAGCATATTTATTTAAGTCTATAAAAGATAGAAATTACTTTTACTAAAAACTCTAAAGACACTTATTTAAAAATCTCTTTATCTATCTGAATACCATTTTCTCTCTATTGGTATTCGTGAACTATATATATATTTACACGTATACATAAACTAAATATTTATACATATACATATATAGAATGCAGTATATAACTCGTTATATTAATCAGATAGAACTAATTTTCTTAAATAACCAATCCAACTAGTAACCAATCTAACCATTGCTATAAATAAACGGTAAAAATCATAAATTAATTCCAGGTTCAAGTTCAATTCTTGTTTATTTCAAAATTTATTCTAAGATTACAAATCAACTCATATGTTTTTTTTTTGAACTGTTTAATCCTTATATTAGAAGTGTAGCAAAATATGATATGAATGAGCAACAAGTAATGATAAGTTCATGAGAAGTAATTATGAGAATATGAAGAGCCAATGACAGTCATAAATGTGCAGCAATAAAGTAACAAATGTGCAACAAATGAAGATGAAAAGAGCAGCAATAAGTATGCCAGAAAAGAGCAGCAATGAATATGTTGAAAGAGCATCAATATCATGCTAATGAGCAGCAATATCTCATATTAGAAGTGCAGCAAAATTTGATATGAATGAGCAGCAAGTAATGATAAGTTCATGAGAAGTAATTATGAGAATATGAAGAGCAAGTGACAGTCATAAATGTGCATGGTTAACTCTCATACCAATGGCTATCCTTGCTACTAAGATGCTAGTTTAACCTAGAAAGAATTGTATGCAAAAGAAATGAAAGATACAGTCAAGGCACGTCACTGTTTAACAGAATGCCACAAAGAAGATGTAAAAACAAAGAAGCACATGAACTGTAAGGAAAAAGAAGAAGAACATACCACATAAGCAAATGGCCTCAACAAAAATGAAAGCAAGGAATCAAGTCTAATGGTTTACCTCAATTATTTTTGCACTTACTGGTTAGGGAGAGAGCAAACAAAATTTGTTGACAAAATTCATTCAGAAGCTCCGGTCTCCTCCGGTGCCTTCTCCCTCCTTCCCCAAAAGAATTACCAACTATATTTACCAAAATCCTCTTTTGCTTCGAGAACACAAACACTACAGGTGGAAAATTTTCCAATTGCATGTGCATACACCCGTAAACACCCTTTTTTCTTGTTTTTACCCCCTGTGATAAAAACTTACGCGTGTATAAACTTAAAAAAAAAAGCCTAACTCCCTTAAAAAAATGACATTAAAACTAATGATAGAAGTTTAAACGCTCATTATAAAAATTATATCAAATAATTAATAGAAATATTCTCTTCTTTTTTATAAACTTCAATTTTACTCACTCTATGGTTACTTTTGTTTAACCCACATTAAAAGATAATTTATTTATTTATTATTATTATTATTTTGTTTTTTTTTAATTATTATTATTTTTATTTTTATTCAATTAGTCAATAGGTCTTTATGAAAATATTCATGTATAATAATGCTTATATTATAGGTAACATAATTTCCTTATGTCAATATTACTTATTTATTTATACTATTATCACTTTCTTTGACTGAAGCAGTAATAGTTTACGTATTAGAAGTCCACCCTTCAACATTAATCATATTGCACAATGCATTTTAAATTATATTACTACTATTATTAATAGTCCAATATCAATACTTATATTCATAATAATATTTGCTTTATTCTGATTTGATTCTTACTAACTATGTCTTCAACATTAATCATATTGCACAATGCATTTTAAATTATATTACTACTATTATTAATAGTCCAATATCAATACTTATATTCATAATAATATTTGCTTTATTCTGATTTGATTCTTACTAACTATGTCAATATCACATTTATTATTATCGATAATAAATTCTAGGTTGGTAATTTCCATTGGCATTATCACCAATACCTCTTAAACTAAAATTTTAAAGTCAAGTGCCAACATTACACAAGCAATATAATTAGCTTCGTTGGCCAAGCATTAATACTAGATCTTTTCTTGATATGGAACAATGACCCGTATAATTCATTTAAGCTAGCCTTAGGTAATTAATGAGTCTAACATTTAATCGTTAGAATATTAGTCATAAGATATAATACAATAGCTAGTAGTATCTTCCTTACATCACTTGACCTATGCATATGCCACTAAGAATTGTGGGCAAGGTACTCGAAATGGACCCAAGGTTTGAACTCACACAAACATACTTGCACGAGGGTTTCAGATTGAATACCTAGCAAAATCTTACTTCCAATTTAATTTAAGTTACCATATAAATCAAATTTATTTTAATTAACTAGATTAATCAAGGCTAGGCTAGATATTAACTTAATCACATCATACAAAATCCATTAATCATTGTAAACTAACGAATCCATCATGACCCACAAATCAACCAAACGACTTACCCAATTGTCACGAAGGCCAGATATGAAGAGGCACTACATGATACATAGTGAACTCTCTTTGATCCAACACTAGCTTCCTGAGAAGCACCTTCACCAGAGGAAACACTCACCCTTCTCTTTCTTGTCAGCTTTGTAGTTGGATCTTCCTCCTCTTCCTCCTAATCATCAGTAATGCTCATATTCTTCTCCCTTTTAGCCTTTTCTTTTCTTCCTCATTTAGCAGGCACTACCGGAGGAACACCTTTTCTCTTGCATGATCTGGTAGTGGGTCCAGAAGGGGCCGGGTCTTTGCCTTTGTCAGAGGTGTTGAGCTCAATCTTTACTACATCCAGACTAGAAGTTGGAGGACTAATCTACAATACCGGTTCAGAATACCGAATCAACATGACTTGAACTTGTAGTTGTAACTCATATATCATGGTGACATCAATGACAACAAAAGCTATATCAAGAGATGTGTTCTTCTTCATTCTTCCAACAGTGTTCCATGGAAGATAGACATAGAGAGATAATTATGAGTTGCATAAAATGGAGATAAGGATAGATGAATAGTGAGGGCCACAAGAGGTCATATATGTGATTTTGATTTAGCTAATTTTTCTTTTCAATAAATTGTAATTTCAGATTTAAACTATTTATTAAATAAAAATATGAAACATCAATTTGTTTGTATTCATTTTGTGTTGTTAAGAGTGAAATTGTTGTGCGATAATGTTTTTTGTGAGATTATGCTTTTTCGAGGGGGTGCCCTTTATGTGGAAGTTTTTAATTTTTATTACTGAGAATGTGTGTGTAGGGGAGTACCCTGCATCAAATGGTATCAAAGCATGTGTGTCAGAGTACCCTTGCATCAAATATTATTAGAATGGCAGTTTTTGAGTGTGCATACAAAGTGCAAAACATTTAATATAATTATCAGTCATCCCACAATAATGGGTTACACTTTTTGACCAAACTTGACATTGAAATCAACATTTTGAACTAAATTTCACTTTCTGACACCTATAGTAACTAAATTGTTAGGAATTTGAAGATGATGTGAACTAGTGATTTATGAGATTTTTTCTATAGATTTTAAATGTATTTTTAAAAAGAAAAATGGAAAATTAAATTGTAAATTTGTTTGTCTCCTTTGATAACTAGTTTTTAATAGTAAACAATATTTTTAAAAAGTGATGTGTATTGTATCGTGCATAATTTTTTTTTCTACAAAGGATAAAATTATGATTCTTTTGAATTTAGGTTGGTAACACTGTTATCTAGAGCTTGCATTTGGTTTCATAATGTTTTGTTGAATATTTTTATGGGAGAAGGATTGATCTAGGAACAAAGGAACAAAGCTCCCCAAACAACTTGGCTCTTCCTTGAGGATAGTAGCCAAGCATTAGGTCTTTTGGAAACTTATGTTCCAAATATTTCATGAGAGAAGGATTGATCTAGGTTAATGTATTAATTAGTTTAGGATCTCTTTTCCCATATAACATTTTGGTGAACCCAATGTAGCTTACATTTGTAAATCTTCTAATTTAATTGCATATATTATTTAATTTGATTACTTGGTCAATTCACTAGATTATTCAATGTCTTATTTAGCATTTGCAAACATTGTGTGTTTGGTTTAGAAAATAAAGCATTTCATAAATTTATTTTTGTTTCTTAAAAATTACAAAACTAAAACATATTTATTTCTTCTAACATATATCAACATATATGTCTTTTCATCACCTTCTTTTTATTTCCAATTACTTTCTAGAGATGTTCTCTTATTTTCTTACATCATTAATAGATGTTTATTTTTGTACCTTTGGTGGCCCTTCTTTAAGTGATGATGAGGCTCATGCTTCCCCCTCTCCCAATATTTTTCCCACTCATGAGAATATTTTGGCACATGAGGATACAATCATTGATACTTTTCTTAACATTACTTTGTCATATCTTCATTCAAACACCCTTCCTTTTGGTAGCATGGAATGCATAGATGAAGATTCCAAATTCATATTGAATCCCTCTAAGGTAGATGCTAATAAAAAATATGGTCAATACAATTTACATTTCTAGTTCCCACAAAGAACTTATTAAACCTAATTTTTTTGTTCATCTTCATTTTGATACGAAAAATGTGTCACAAGAACCTCATTATAATGTGGTTTCTCACACATATAACACACATAATAACAAGCAAAGTAAAAATGCACCAACCATTCCTATTTATTTTCATTCTCAACCTTTTCTCCCCCTCCTACTCATCTTTCTCAACATGCCAGTAGAGAATACGATCTTGTCAAGTAGCTCCACACTACTCCAACTAAGATCTCTTTTTGGGAACTAATACAATCCTTACCTGCATAGAATGGGATGCTCTAGGAGGCTCTATAGAAGGTATTCATCCTACCCATTTTTAGAATGAATGATGTAGTAGCCCTATTTGATTGTATGCATAAAAAAAATATAGATATTATCTTTTCACAACATGAATTACCAAGTCTCTTAAAAATAAAAAACGACATGATCCTCTTATAATTTGTCATTATTAATAGAAATGGAATAAAACATAATCTGATTGTTAATGGATTAAACCTTAAAGTTTGTAGGTAGACCTATCAACATAAAATTAGTGTTGATACATCTCTTATCAAACCTAATACTATTTATATTTGTGGCTTCAATAATGTTAGTAGACAGTCACTGGGTACAACCATGCTACCACTTGAGGTAGGACCAATGACCCTACCTATACTTATCCATGGCATGCTTAATACACTTTCATGTAATCTTCTTCTTTTTAGATTATGGATTCATGTCATGGGGGAAATATTGTCTACTCTTCATTGTACATTGAAGTTCATTTCTACCAACGAACTTTATATGATTGAGGGTGATTTAGATCCATAAAGTTGCTTACATGTAGAAGCCGAGTATTGACCTCCCATTTTAAATAATTTTGTTCTTTCTTCTAACCCACTATTCTCCACTGCTAACAATAGTTATGATCAAAATGATGCTTCACCTTCAAGATCCTATTTAAGTGACAATTGGGGTTCACTTGATTTTACACCCTCCTTTATTAGAGTATACAAAATCTCACAATATGAACTTGATATCTTGAAGGAGTCTTCTATATTGTTTGCACAATCTATTCCTTCTAAGTAGCACAAATA
This sequence comes from Sequoiadendron giganteum, assembly GCA_007115665.2. Lineage (NCBI taxonomy): Eukaryota > Viridiplantae > Streptophyta > Pinopsida > Cupressales > Cupressaceae > Sequoiadendron > Sequoiadendron giganteum. Next base: position 538,099,944 of record CM021108.1, read on the forward strand.
TAATATTCCAACTTCTACTTCAACAAATTCCCAAAAACCATCATTCCATGATAATGAATCCTCTTCTTCCAACACATGTCTTGGTGACAGTTGGTGATTTTTAGCTTTCACCCTTGTGTACCTTCATCTTGACATCTCAACACTAAAAAAGGATTTTCATTATTGCATATGAATCAACCCTTATTCTCATATCAATTATGCTACTACTTCTTCAAAATGTGATTATATCTTTGGGTAGGTGCAGAAAGATGGGGAGCCAAAAAGTGGCCAATTCAGTTTTTCATCCCGAAATAGTGAAAACACGAGCGTGTTTTACTAAAACGTTCTCGCATTATGGGTTGGTAATGACCAAGCCTAGGTTTGGTCATTACCAAGCCAAAATGTGAGCACATTATAACACGAGCACGTTATAACATGGTTGTGTTATGGTTTGAATTTCAAAAAAATGCACATTTTTGAATTTCAAAAAATGCAAGTTTTTGAATTAAAAAATGCACGTTTTTGAATTCAAAAAATGCACGTTTTTGAATTCAAAAAATGCACATTTGCACGTTTTTGAATTCAAAAAATGCACGTTTTTGAATTAAAAAAATGCACGTTTTTGAATTTAAAAAATGCACATTTTTTGAATTCAAAAAAGCATTACCATAATGTGAGTGCATTATAACATGCTCACATTTTAGTCTGCATTGAATTTTTTACTTCTCTTTTTTTCTCTTTCTTCTTGTTATCTTTCAGGGAAATTATATACATGAAATAAACATTTAAGTATAAGTTGACATTTACATATGGATGTTTAATTTCTTATACTTTAAGTTATATTTCATGTATATAGTTTCAGGATGTTTGAGAGTGGTTTCAGATCTCTAGGAGTTATAATTCAAATTCTAGTTTTTGGAAGATCTCACAAATTTTAGACAGTCAAATTTTAGTAATCAACATGTCAAATTTCAGTAATCAAGAGGTCAAATTTCAGTAATCAGCAAGTTGTATCATCTTTGTCTCTTTGTCTCACTCATTTTTTTATCCCTTGTGATATAGACCTCTCTTTGACACTCTCTCCTTCCCTCTATACTTCTATCTATCTAACCTCTCTCTCCCTCCATCCCTCCCTCCTTTCCTCCTTCTCTCTCTCTCTCTCTCTCTCTCTCTCTCTCTCTCTCTCTCTCTCTCTCTCTCTCTCCCACCCACCTTTCCTCTCTACTTCACTCTATCTAACCTATCCCTCTCTACCTCTTTCTCTCCCTCCCTCCCTCCTCTCTCTCTCTCTCTTCCTTCATCCCAACCACCTTCCCTCTCTACTTCTTTCTATCTAACCTATCCCTCTCTACCTATCTCTCACCCTCCTTCCTCTCTCTCTCAATATCTCCACCTTCCTCCTTCCC